>CM060628.1:32771220-32791220 GCA_030578275.1 Meda fulgida
TTTCAGGGAGTTCCATAATGTCTGTGAGGAAAAAGAGGAAACAGATTTACGGTAATCCACTTATAACATTAAAAACCTTGCAATATTTAAAACCATAGCTGTGTACCAAAACCTGGAGAGCTGTCCATGTAGGCAGTATTTTAAGGCATCACTGGTACACTTCACATGAAGGCAGAGATATCATTTCCCCATTTAGCTCAACATTATTAATTTTTGTGCTTAGTACAGCGTTTTTGGCGATCTGTCACTGGATGACTTCAACTCTTTTTTTTTGCAACTAATTAAAATGTAATCGATAAAGCCACCTCTTGTAGACTAACATTTAGTCGAGTATTAAAAACAAGAGAAAACTATTGATATGAAACTACTGATTACAGTATAAATATAAAACACATTTATGTTTATTGTTAATTATCTCCCTGTAGTCAATAATTGTATCCCTTAAAACTCACCTTTGATCACCAATATTACATATTTAAACGTTTTTTCCTTAAAATTATTCATGCCTTAAAATATCTTGAATGTAACTCGACACCCTTGCCTCATTTAATATACGCGGTTCTATGAATATGCAAATGAGCCCCGCCTCCACTCACTCAGAGATCCACTGGTTGACGATCACACGTTGATCTGATTGGTTGCAAGGTCGTTTGTGACGTCAGAAACACCAGCGATTTCAAACCGTGTTTTTGAGACTGTCTTTGGTTCACTGCAGTTTAAGCAGAAAATACTCAGAAATGCTGTCGACTTATGAACTTACACATGCTTTGTCTTAAAGCACATTAAAAACACCACATAGACATATAAACAACATTAAAAACTTGATTTTCACCACAGGAGTTTGAGAGCATTGGGAAACTGACTATGTCATCCGCACTGCAGTGCTTCAGCAATGTAAGAAATTAATTTATTATTTCAATTGTTTTCAATGGGAGCGCCACATATTTAAAATACCAGCAGCATTTCACGCGCATCACTGTCACTTTTTACCCAGCCGTCCAATCACAGTGGAGGAGGGGCGGGACCAAAACCAAACCGACCAACCGTCACATCCTGATCGTACAACAACAACAACAACGGAAAAAAAACATTTTAAACAAGGGCCAGAGCAAGTACGTTACATTGTGTATTGTGTATTTTTCAGCATTACTTTTGTCTTTCTGTAGCTTGAATTAAGTCTAGGTTTAATATAGAGCACTATACTACTATAGAACTATACTACTATAGATCACCCTTTCTCTTTCAGTTTGCTCTGTTTACTCAAACAACAAACTTCAAAACTCATCAACTTTTTTTGTTCATTCTTGAATTGAACTTTTGCCTGTTTGGTGATTACATTAACTGTTTTAGACCGGTGTGTGATCACCCATTTGCAAGCATTAATTTTGTTAAAAGAAAGAGAAAGATCTAGCGTTAAAGATCATTGACAAATATGTTTCTTGTAAAATGTTGTAATCTGAGTTTTCACAAAAAAATTCCACTGCTGAACATGATTAAATAAAAAATGAGTCGAACTGTGGTCTGACAGCTTCAGCAAACGCATATCCCATCGATCGACAACCTCACAGCTCAGGTCTGTCTATACGTTTTTCTCAAAGTCAAGCGCCTAAACAGAAGCTCAATGGGATTTTTACTTTCAGAACTGTTGCGCTCTATTTGTTGCTATGTGTGCAGTGGACATAAAGGTAGCTCACAAGGGTTTGGAAAATAGCCAATATTTCAATCATTTATGTGCCTGCCATAAAAAGGTGCTGTACCTCAGAGAGATCAGAGTTCAACTAGAATATGATGTCAATTTATAAGACAGGCACTTCCCAGGTAAGAGCATAAACTGTTCTTAAAGGGACAGTTCACCCAAAAAATTAAAATCCTGTCGTCATTTATTCACGCTCCTGTCATTCCAAAAATATAAATATACACAGTCAAACCAAAAAGGATTGACACCAGATATAATTTTTTATATATTTTTTTACTAGTAGGTGCAGGACACTATAGTTCATTTATGTAAGTGAGGAGAGCAAAATACAGTAAACTGTGACATATTATACTCAAATATTCTTCATACAGTGACTAACAGTGACATTTATACAAATTTGGGACCAAAAATGATTCAGACACTTTGAGCTGATCATGTTTTCTTCAGTGTTTTTCTGTAATTAATGCTCTTTTTACACACAGACTGAACACCATGAAGCATTGCTTGGTCACTGGTGGAGCTAAACTGGTATTATCTAATAGTGTAGTTCAATTTACCAGCTGACAGATATTCATCATAATTCATGTGTGAGAGTCTAACAGAAGGACGGACAAAACCAGTCAAATATCAACTCATTTCATAACTCTGAGTTCTTGTCATATTTTACTACTATTTTTTAAACTATAGCCAATAAACTGTGATAATGTGAGAAATGTTGAAGGTGTCTGAATAAATTGTGATTTGACTGTATATTTTAAAGAACATTGGGGCCTAAACAACATTCAACCCCATCGACTTTCATTGTAAACCATAAAAACAACAATACATTTGATGAAATATCCTCTTTGGTGTTCATAGAGGAAAGCAAGTCATACAGGTTTAAGACAGACTTGAAGGAGAGTAAATGATGGCAGAATTATAAGCTTTTTATGAAATATCTCTTCAAAAAAGACACAGTGCATTTAAAACCACGAGACACCACAAACCATGAAGTCTAGTTTTAAAAATGGCGCTTGAGCAAATACAGTAGAAATAGCCAAGCGGCAGCTATATTTACGCTGGGCTCTGAACGACGCTGAAAGTTGTGTGTAATTGCTGAGCACAGAAAACCAGCATCTGAAATCTGTTGGGCGTATGCTGGAAGCGTGTGGGAAGGGCAAGACACCCACGAGGCCAAAGTTTCTCAGACACGTACAGCCATTAAACAGTGGCGTGATAAAGCAGAGCTTGTTACCGTTCCTCGAGATGTCGAGCTCTACGAGCAGGTTGAAGTTGGCGACGTCCCCCGGCAGCCGCTGGATCTCATTATCACTCAGGCCAAGTTTCCTCAGCTTCGTCAGATTGAAGAAAGGCTGAAACAGAGAGAGAGACAACAGTTTAGTGCTATTGCAGTTTGGATTAGCGATGCACAATCATCAATACACAGTGCAATATAGTTGACAAGTCACCTTTATTTATATAGTGCTTTTTACAATACAGAGTGTTTCAAAGCAGCTTTACAGAGATAACAGGAAAATAATGCAACAAAGTTTGTTTCTGCTGTACAGCAGATCTAGAAGAAAATAGTGTCACAGTCCTTAAGAACGTTCAGTGATGGTTCATTTCTGTGGTAAAAATGTTATTAATTTAGTTCATTTATATATACAGCCGCTCTGGAGAAAACAGTGATGTCATCGGCAGCTCAGTTCAGTTCTCGTGTAATGCTGTCAATGCTGGAAGATCCATAATATTAAATGTTAAATGTCCCAAAATAAGCAAGCCAAAAGTTACAGTGGCAATAAACCAGAACTAACAAGTTGTGTTATATATTGTATGATTGAAGGACTAGTGTTTGTGTAATGCGATGACCTTTAAAGGGTTAGATCTCCCAAGAAAATAATTCTGTCATTTTCTCACCCTCATGTATAACTATATGACTTTTCAGATCGTATTATTTTTTCCATACAAAGAAATCAACGGTGACCAAAACTGTTTAATTACCAACATTGGTCGTACTTTATGTTATGATTCTTTAACTACTATGCACTGATGTATAAACAATTATTATTTGGTACAATGCTTACATTTGAAATACATATTGCAAAGCAGTTGTGAGGTGAATACGGGTACGGTTAGGACAGGTCTGCTGGCGAGGATATGTTTAAAGGATTAGTTCACTTTTTAAAAAACTTTTGCTGATAATTTACTCACCCCCATGTCATCCAAGATGTCCATGTCTGTCTTTCTTCAGTCGAAAAGAAATGAAAACATTCCAGGATTTTTCTCCATATAATGGACTTCAATGGGGTCCAAACAGTTCAAGGTCCAAATGAGCGTTTCAGTGCAGCTTCAAAGGGCTTTAAACGACACCAGACGATGAATAAGGGTCTTATCTAGCGAAACGATCGGTCATTTAAAAAATAAATAAAAAAGTTTAAGTTTTATAAGCACAAACGCTCGCCTTGCTCTTCGTGACGTCACGTAATACGCAATTACGCTGAAAAGGTCTCGCTTGACATATGTGTATTCCGGTTCAGAAAGGCGTAAAACTGCATCTCAGCTTCAAGTTCAAAATCGTCCTACATCGTTGTTTTACCTTTTAACTTCCTTTTTTTGTAAACGGTGTTTGACTTTGTTTGCACGTTCAACTTGTAAACACTGACTCACACATACGTCAAGAAGCGAGACCTTTTCAATGTAATTGCGTATTACGTGACGTCACGAACGTGCATCACAGAACAGAGCAAGGCGAGCGTTTGTGCTCATAAAACTTAAACTTTTTTATTTATTTTCTAAGTGACGGCTCGTTTCGCTAGATAAGACCCTTATTCATCGTCTGGTGTCGTTTAAAGCCCTTTGAAGCTGCACTGAAACGCTCATTTGGACCTTGAACCGTTTGGACCCCATTGAAGTCCATTATATGGAGAAAAATCCTGGAATGTTTTCATCAAAAACCTTCATTTCTTTTCGACTGAAGAAAGAAAGACATGGACATCTTGGATGACATGGGGGAGAGTAAACTATCAGCAAACGTGAACTAATCCTTTAAGTGTGGGTTAATGGGTAAGGGAAGGTCAACAGTGTAATTATAGTCAATATGTAGTTACACTTACAGTACAAGCAGGGTTTTTTTTATTTAAGTGTGAAAACATGTACACACGGACATGGACACGTTGCATCAAATTATTCATTAAACTGTTAGTATTTACATAGTAGTTAAAAACACCCCATATAAAATGTGTCCCCAACATTCTTCAAAATATATTGTGTGTTCTGCAGAAGAAATGCACACAGGTTTGGAAAAACGAGGATTAATAAATTATGCCATAATTTTAAGATTTTGGCAGAACTATCCGCAGCTTATTGAATTTAAAAAGATGACGGAAACGCCAAGATGCGCCCAAAAACCATAAAATCCACATAAATGAAAACATGGGATGGATTTATTTATTAAGTTTAATTGACAACTTTGGATGGAAACATGGAATACTAGATTATTATATAATGAATATTATGCAGTACACACGGTTTAATACAGACTTTTAAAAAAATAATAATAATAAAGGGAACAAGTTGTCATTGTTGTCTCATAACTATAACACTTAGCATGTAAATGTGCCGCTCATTAATCATCTTGCATAAATAATGACTTTACATTCCCTATTCAATACTGTGAAAAAACATTGTAGGTCAAGTCGAGTGCAATGCATTGTGGGTTTACGGGGTTACGCTGCACATGTAGAGGGTTATTCCTTGCATACAGAACATTTCTATACTACATCTGCAGAAATAGTACATAGCGGTACATGAGAGTATGAAACATTCCCTATGCAAAGTTTAGAGAGGATTATGGGTCATTCTGATGCTCTACTGACTCATATTTGAGCATTATTGATGTGATGGTCTAGAAATACAAGAAAACAAATACAAACCGAACCGAGTGTCCCACAATCAATGCACACAAAGACACAAAACTAGTTAAAAAGGTTAGCAATCACTAATGTCCAGTGGCCTGGCAAAAGCAGCTCAGTGTGTGGCTCTCTGTGATGTAATCTGCTATTCATGTCTCTCTGACCTACTTGTTGAGTTCCTCCCACCTCTCGCTGGCACCATGGAGGATGCTGGGAAAACTGCGTTTAAGCACCCCATAAACAGCACAATCAGATGGAGGCCTTTAGAAACCAACATTTCTCTTCAGGAACATGTGCTCAACTACAAGACACAATCCAGAAATTTAGGAACACATCAGGGTGTGTATTCGGGCTGTCACTTTTGTTTGATTTTGGAGACATTCGTGTTCATTGAATCGATTGTAAAATCGATTTTCCATGTCTAAAGACGTTTCACTTTTCAGCGCCAAATATAGGCAAATCCACGGACTACTAACAGGCATTAGGACGAGCGTAAAGAGGGCGCGTGAGTCAGCAATATTTCTGATGATTTACTGGCGAGAAGTTTCGTGCACAATGACAAACAGGAGCGCAACATTCTCGAAAAACAATAAGCAGATACTTATGATGCCATAACACCAGTGAAAACAGTCCTGCAGACATTTTTGTTGTGAAAAGAGACACATTATAATTTGCTGTTATGTGTGTGTGTGTGTCAGAGCAGTTGCTGTGGGCGTATCGTGACGAGAGAAGGCCGGTAAAATCCATTCCCTATTTTAAAAAGTTTTCGAAACTTGTGTTGGTTGGTCCAATCGATTGCGCAATCGCTTTTCGAACAAAGCTTTTCGAAACAGTGACAGTGAAGTGGGTCTGGGTCACGACTTCGGCATAAACCAGTAGAGCAGTTGATCCTGTTGTGATCAAACCTTACAGACAAACTTTTTGAATCCTTAATTACACAGACAATCTGGTTCCGCTTCCAATGACTATATTAAAGGGGATTTCTAATGCCATTTCATGCATTCTGACTTATTATTACACGGCTCTGTGGAATACTTGATTCTGATTGGTCAATCGCGCCATCCAGCGGTGTGTGATTCCCAAATAACAACCGCTCAACACAGAAACACAGGCTCATCCGGGTCACTGAAGTCAACAGCACTAGGAACAGTTTTTCTTCGTGGAAGTTTTGCATTTGGTGAGCTAATAAAATATTAAAACAAATCAATATTTTGTGTACAGTTATTTAATTATGCCATCCAGTATCGCTCTCTCGTTTCATACAAACGCTACTGCCAGGTTTACTTATATTTTACAGGTTTAAAATAGGTTTACTTGGATACTCACATAGGGCATTTTGAGATAAATCTGTGTGAATTTGTTTCGGCGAAGGGAGACATGAAAGAGAATTCATTTTTATTATGCGCACAGTCTGAGTGCAGCTTTGTCTGTCGCACTCGCGAAAGGTAGATAAGATGACGACCAATTATAGTATATTATAATATAGTATAACTGTTATAAGGATCCCGGATAGCCTAATGTGTTGTAAATTTAAAAGTACTTTTATTACGGATAGTGATTACATAACTCACGTAACTTTGTGATGTGTTACCATCACATTGTTAAGCACTATATTAGTAAATGTAATATTTGATTATATCAAAACATTATGTTTTAGTAATGAGTTTTAATACCTTTAGATTAAAGGTGGATTGCTCCAATATTTCTTTGTCTTATTGTCTGATGAAGAGCTGTGCTGCTCGAAACATCACATTGTAATGTTCTGGTGAGCCCAATCATTTTGCTGTTGTGGGAGTAACAAGCTGAGTTTGTATTGTATTGTTTTGTCCTGGTGTGTAAAATTTCATGTTTTGAATAACCTTGCTTGTTTGAGTCCATTCAGCTTCACAATAATAGGACCTGCTTTTTCACAGTCCATATAGACTGCATTAGTGCCCAATACCCATGCACTTTTCAGCATTGGTTCCAGAAGTGTTTTTCCCATATGGATAAAAAAAAAAAAAAAAAAAAAAAAAAAAAAAAAAAATCTTCACTAAAGGGTTAGAAGCATAAACCAAACCAAACAGCTTAGAGGTGAATCACAGCAACAAAAAAAAAAAAAACTATTCACTTAAACTGCTTTAATGAGGGGAAGAACTACAATGCCAAGAAGCACTGCGACTCACAAATTGTTGAAAACAATGGAGAAATTTAAAACTATTAATTTAAAGTTGTTGATCATATCTATTGAAACAATATATTTTAAGTTTATTGCAAAATATGCACATACAACAGGTTTGATTTTGTGTACAGCATCATGGGTAATGTAGTTTTTTTTTTGGATTGAGGAGAAAATATATATATATATATATTTTTATTATTCAGGTAAGCTTTACAACTGTGTTGGACAACCAGCAGAGACCGGTGTGAAATTGACTTCAAAAACTGACTGCTCTTTGAGCATGGAATAAATAAAAAATGCATTGCATTTCAGAGCATTTCAAACACAGTCTGCCAACACATCTGAGAACTTCATGGTGATTTACAGGAAGCCACAACAAAGAGGAGCCATTTTGGACATTATAGTGTAAAAACATTTTTTTTTTACAAATAATTTCATATGCCTCAACTTGCATGGACAGTTAGAACTAAACTATGAGATTTATAGAAATGGATCTCTTAAAAATGAAGTGTTATTAATTCCACTCATGTCGTTCCAACCCTGACCTGTACTATTTACTTTCTTCTATTAAACACAAAAAAAGAATATCAAAGCTTCTCATTTCAATAAAACAAAAATGTATGATGATTTACACTGCCAAGTACTTTGAAGTTATACAATAGCTTTGTGTGAGGAAAAACACAAAATGTAAGTTTTGTGCATGGATAATCATCCTCTCTGCTGTAGATCAGATCATTTACTGACATCTAAATTACACTGGTATTCAGGTACAGGCATTAACGTGGTTTATATCTTACCTATCTGACAGTTACCATTTTATTTATTTACACAGGGAATTATCCAAGTTAACGTCAATAAATTATGGAGTGCCACAAGGCTCTGTTTTAGACCCTCTTCTATTTTCAATATACATGCTGTCCCTTGATAATTATTAGAAAACATGTTAGTTTCCACTGTTATCCATGACCAGATGAAATCTGTGTGTGTTAAAGATTTTTTTTTTTTTTTTAATTGGATGACCAGTAATTTTCTTCTATTTAATGCAGATAAGACTAATGTTATTTATTGGACCAAAAACCTGTAGCCTACACAGAATCTCTTACAATACAATTTGCATGTAGGAGGATTTACTGTTCCTTCATCCTCTAGTTAAAGATCTGGATGTTATATTACACAGCAACTCATCTCATATGTTACAAAAAAACGCTTTCCACCTCAGAAACATCACTAAGCTACAGAACATGTTATCTATTTCTGATGCACAAAAGATAGTACATGCATTCATGACCTCTAGACTAGATTACTGTAATACATTACTAGGTGATTGTCCTGCATCCTCAATAAACAAGCTAAAGCGAGTCAAAAATTCAGCTGCTCGAGGGACATATTGTTTACAAGTTGCTTTACTGACATCTTTACGCGATTAGAAAACACAGATTGAGCGATTACATGAGAGGGTTCATTTAAGAAAGTTGTTCTGTATCTTTCAAAATTCCCTTTGATGTCATTTTTGTCATTTATTGGATGGCAGAGGCGTAACATATGTTTGGTGATGTTTTGTTCATGTATCAAATCAAAACAGCACAGACAGATAGAACGATTTTGAGGAAAACACTCCAGGATTTCCTCCATATAGTGTCTTCAATGGGGTCCAACGGGTCGAAGGTCCAGATGTGAGTTTCAGTGCAGCTTCAAAGTCTCGACACGATCCAGCCGAGGAATACGCGTCTCATCTAGACAAACCAGCGACATTTATAAAGAAAATAAATATATATACACCTTTTAAACACAAATGCTCGTCTTACGTGATCACGTTGAAAGTCACGCATGTTCCGGTTCAGAATTTTTTTGGTAAAGGGCGTTTGACTCAGTCTTCGCACGTTCGCTTGTAAACACTAGATCGGTTCTTCCTCCTTCGTCACGCTTGACCTTTCACCCTGATGACGCAATCTGTGTCGCATCACAGCGAGTGCAAGACCAGCATTAGTGGTTAAAAGTATATAAATGTGGATTTAGTTATAAAAGTCGCTGGTTTGTCTAGATGAGACTCGTATTCCTCGGCTGGATCGTGTCGAGACTTTGAAGCTGCACTGAAACTCACATCTGGACCTTCGACCCGTTGGACCCCATTGAAGACACTATATGGAGGAAATCCTGGAGCGGTTTCCTAAAAAAACCTTAATTTCTTTTCGACTGAAGAAAGACAGACTAAATATCTTGGATGACGTGGGGGAGAGTAAATCATCAGGAAATCTCACATTCTGAAGTGAACTAATCATTTAAGAATCAACATCAATTCATCAAAATGAGAATCGAGAAATAAGTATTTTCAAACCTGTCCTAGTTTTGTATTTTTGTATAATTATATTTCCAACATAAAAACTGGAGAAACAGCAAGAAATCAATGTGACTGCCATCAGACGCATGTGTGCGCAGACACAGACATCCTCGAAAAGACAATTATTCATTCAACTGCACTTGACCTCCTAATCTGACCTTCAGAAAGCTAACTAACCCAGCAACCAATGAAATGAAACAGCCAGAACCACAAACAGGCTATTATCAAAAAGAGAAGAACAGAAATGCTACTCTTCTTGTTTTCTGGTCCCTCTTCTCACTCTGTAATAAACACATAAGGGTTGCGCAGGAAGAAAACATCGTCTACACAATACACAGAAACCTCCCAGACTGCGACAGGTACGGCACACAATAGAGCTCTTTAGACTCGGAAGTTCACACCACATTCATTGCAATACTTCCCTTAACATGGCTACTATTGTTTATAAAGGTAAGGAATTAAACCAGCAATCTATGAGAGGACAAAACCAATAAGTGGTATTGGCGTGTTATTGGGCGGATACATTGACATCCCGGCCGCTGAGGCGTAAAACTGAACCAGTTCTTCCAGTTCATGAAGCCTTCGCCCTTCCTCCAGCCTCCAGCTCGCTAATACAAGTTTACATTCACCTTTTAAAACCCCTCTGTCAATATTTGAAGCCTGATTGAGACACATTAGGCAACATAATCTACATTTTTAATACAAATGGAAAAAAAAAATCTATGCTAGCAAATTCACTTTAGATAAAAGGCATATAAAAAGGAAATGTGAGTGGCGCTTGTCAGTGCCAAATTCTGCTACTTTTTTATCTCTTATCATTCTTAAGAATTTCTCATATAATTTTTACCCATTTACCATATTAAAACTAGAGATGCAATTGGAATCTGCCTATTTTTGCTACAAGCACACAATGGGTTTTTAGTCGGGTTGTAACAATGTATCGCAATACAAAAATGCAACAATATGTATTGTGGATAGTGAGAATATGTATTGTGGATAGTGACAATATGTATTGTGTATAATTCAACGAATATAAAAATTACTGTGAGAGAAAAAAAATCAAGTTTTAGTGTCAGTTACAACATTAAACCGCTGTATATAATGTTGAATATAGGCTAATGTATAATAATGCAATCAGGGAATATTTGTGTCCTGATGATGCCAAATGTCTGATGTTACCAGTAAAAAGTGTCCTACATTATTTTAAATATATCTAGTGAGTGACAGAGTGAAAGCATATTCGTGTAAAATAAATCTGTATTTTCAGCTTCAGAATCATGAATATAGTTATTCTGGCGTCTCTATTGTCCTGTGCTTTGGGTTTCAGCACCAAGTCCAACACTATTCATTTACACACACAATGTAATATCAAATTTAGCATTACAATAGCAGTACTTTTTTTAACCTTTTATCATATGTCGCAATCGCAATAATAATGTATTGTGAGTTCAGTGTGGTGATACGTATCGAATCGTGACATGAGGCTATCGTTACACCCTTAGTTTTAAGTTTTATATTGGCTGATCTCTATTTCCGGACTTGCAAGCAAACTGCATTGCGATCATTTCTCAAAGTCTGTAAACAGACCAGAGATGGGACACGCATAAAGAAGAGGAGAGCACAGAAAATACTGAAACAGGCACAGCGAGCTCAGTTCACGACGCTTAAAATATTGGAAGAAAAATATGAATATTGAATTGGGGTGGGGGATTACATGAATGTATCGCTGAAGGGAGCGGACCGACTACAGTACGAAATCACCGCTGTTCCATAAGCGCCACCTACTGTCAGAGAGTGAATTCGCATTTTCATTCAACCCGGCAATTTCAATCTGCGGTTTATGTTTTGAGCAGGTATGTTTATGTAGCATAATTTTTTTTTTCTTTTTAAATAGGCAATGAAAAATCATGATCATGACTACAGGCAAACGCTGTGTGAGTGTGTTACGACCGCTAGGGGTCGGCCGTAACAGGAAAAGGAATTAGTCAAACTACCAGAGAGATATCAAAAATAACATGCTTTTATTTCCAAAAGGGGTTTTAGCGTCAGGGGTAGACAAGGCCAAAATAACAAACTAAACAATATTTTGTTAAACCTCTACAATTCCTAAAACAAAAGAAAAAAAAAATACAATTTAAACTTACCTACCTCCCTAACCCAAAACAATGTGAAAAGATATACAAAATAATATGGCGTCAAATCCCCTACCTCCCTTATTTTGACAAAAATATTTACAGTCCCTAAATGTACAAGTCCGTAGCAAACAAAACAATCCGGAATCCAAAATCGTAGTCAAACAGGCATGGGTCAGTTAACAAGGATAAACAAAAGGTTCAAAATCACAATCTCAAATAAACACTCACAAACTCTCTGATACACTCTAGAATAGACAATAAAACAATAGCAAAGTGGTAACAATCAACGATGGCACAATAGTGGGGCCTCTTGTTGAGTGTTTGGGGCAGTTCTTATATGTGGATCAGGTGTGGAGGAGAACCAACAAATGATCACCAGATCCGCCCACATGTAACACAAACAAGCACATGCACATACACAGACAATACACAGGACCGAATGGAATCAGTGAGTAAACATCAAAATGACTCAGGCTCATAACAGAGTGTGTATAAGAAATCGGGAGTGGTGAGACAACATAGTGCTTGGTACATTTTTCCTCTTCAAACCAAACTTGTGTCTTCAGCCGACAAAGTTTAAATCCCGTCTGGCTATTGCTCTTCCCATGATGTTACGCATGAGGTCAGTAGACGGAGAGAAGACGGTCTTTCGTGGCTGTTTGAACTTGTTTAGAATGCGTTTTCGACTACCTGTGAAATAGGGTTGGGCGATATGGCCAAAAAAAAATTATCACGATAATTTTTTTATATCAGTCGATATCGATAATTATCACGATAAACGTCAAATCTTTATTTCTTTCAAGCAGATTTTTGCTCCTAAGTGAAAGTTGTAGAACCCAGAGTGTTAATTGTGGTTTTAAACTACTCCTTATTGTCAGAACATATCATGACAAACAAATCTGAGGTAGAACATTCAAACATTTTGTAATTTTTCCTTAACAAAATAAATATCTTAATAGAAAAAAATATTTCTTAGTTTCTGCATGTGCTAATTTTTATTTGGTAAAATGTAATATTCTGACTGTTTGAGTTTAATTAAAATTAGCCATTGGTCATCCAGCATCATGCATCCACAGATAAAAGCACCTCACTATGTTGGCTAAATGTTACTTTATGGTTTCTATGGTAATTGTATGATAAACAGTAGCCTAAATACATTATTAAATACTGTAATTATATTCCATTAGTCCTTTAATACATTGTCTACAATAATAATATAATACAATTCAATATGTATATCCCACATTTCATAGTGCAGTTAATATTAGTAGGCTAACGTTACAGTAAATCCATGGTAAATGATGGGAGTTTGTAGCCGGAAAAGCTTCTGACTGGATCGTTGCGCGCAGTGTTCCTCCTGTTCGTCAGCGCTGTTTCATCTGCCTTTAAACTGGTTTAAATCACTGAGACATTTGTGTTCTTCGCTGAACTCAAGCGCTTCTCACTGGATCTCGTGACGAGACGATCAGAGTAAACGCGTCTGCTAGTGAGCTCGCGCTGCTTTGAGCCGAGCGGATAAACGGTCCGTGAGGCGCGCGGTTCAGATGAGTTTTGTTCCGCTTTTGGCGCACAAACATTATCGAACATTTATCAAACTCTTGATATCGTTTTATCGAGAAAAATGATATCGCGATAACTACCGTTATCGTTTTATCGCCCAGCCCTACTGTGAAAGTGGTGGAAAGTGGACAAGCTCGAAACGTTTTAGACCCGTTTACACCTATATTGAGTGTCGACCACTTGTGATGCGATCGACCAAAACCCATCTCAATACCAGGTTTAAACAGGGCCTTAGGAATACTAACACAGACTGTTTAATGCAGCTCAGAGGTGGTATCATTAGCCACATTTCCATTACCCTTCAAACTGCGCAAATTGAAATTGCGAATTGAAAATACGTCCAATGGAAACACATCAAATTCGCAAAAACTCCCATTTATCACAAGAAAGTTTTTACGCTTGCATGAGGAGGTTTTTCAGGCAATTCGAAAAAGAAATATTTCGCAAAACTGCAATGGAAATCATTTTTGCACATTTACTGACGTCGATGGTGCGGTGTGTTTGGACAGAATACGAGACAGGGTTCTTTATTAAATTCATAAAAGACAAATGAATTACAGGAATACTGGATTCTAAACCTCAGAGAAACGCCACAATCACGAGCTGGAAGCAGAAACGAGGAGAAACACCAGAAACTCCTCATATGAGCCGTAAATCTGTAATGGAAACGTGCTTATTTACACTGCAATTGCATAAATAATGCGGTGAGAGTCATTTTAATATTTAAATAAATTATACTTTAAACTCTTAACGAGTCATTCATGCAACCAATTCGTTAGAACGGCTGATTCATACGGGAACAATGCTAGTGACTCCCTGTGTCTGAATATGTCTAATTCCAAGTACAAAAATGCACAGAGAAAGTAGGTGAAAGGTCCCTGACCTTCTACTTCCAGCAAGATTCTGAAATGTGAATCTGATGGACATTTCTCTACGCATCACAGGTCTGCTGTGGCTTTGTTTGACAAAACCACAATATTGTGTCAAAAAAAAAGTAACTGTCAATATTAATATCTTGTTTGTTTAACTGCTGTATAAAACCAATATCAGATATCACATTCGCAATCATGCTGATTTCCCAGAAAAACGGCCTTCTTGCACATGTGATATTGCTTCAATGATATAAAATTAAGGGAATTTTTTTTTCATTTTTGCCCACGTTTTGAATTTTCAGGGCATTCTAGCTCCATTCTTATAGGCTTTATGTGTTTGTTTTTACAAAGTGAGTGGCATAATGTCAGCTCACACACTAGTAAACCATTACAACATTATCACAGATGATATATCTCACATACCAGCCCTACTATAACCCTGTGTTCAACATAAAGTACTAGCAAAGCTTTCTGAGAGAGCAATGACGCAGACTAGCATCAGACCCAGTCTGTATCTGACTCGGACCAACAGGCACTGGTTTCCCCCACACATTTCTTTCGTCACGATTAACTCTCCTCACAGCATTCCTCACATTTCAGGCCAAACAACAAGTCTCAGATTCCAGGAAATCTCCACGATAAGAGCATTCGCATATAAACCGACAACAAACAGGCTTTGAGACATGGTTTTTCCACCTCTTCCCAAGCCCATCTTTAACCTCAGAAAGAGAAAGTCTAAACTATGCTTTCGGCTTTGATTTGGACTCCATATACGCGCTACGGTCACTTTGGGCCCGCATGGTGCAAAGCAGAGTGAAATGTCCAACCATTAACTAAATTATCTCTCAATGTCCACTTCTGAGATGTTTATATTTGTCTCTGGAGACTCTAGAGAAAACTATTGCTTGCTCTCTCAACATCTACAAAGTCCTACTTGACTGACTTTGCCAAGCAAACAGAGATGACAAACAGGTTGAGAGCACATTTGACAGGAATGGCAATCATTCAGAGCATTCACAGGTTGTGTTCTGGTTAAAAATACACTTACACCCTCAGATAGAATATTTTAAGAAGAAATATTTCATTATTCCATATTATCAACATATTATTGTTAATTCACTGACAAATTCAATCTTCACAAACAACTGTGACCACTGAACTTTTGTGAAGTAGATCAATTCATTTCATAAAAGATACAACTCTCAAAAGAATAAATAATTAACCAATTGGATTTTGCTAATTTCCTCAGGAACTGGATGAACAAGATAATAAGTGAACAATTTCTCACACAAAACGTTGTATACTTTCAGATGCAGCACCACTTTTCATGATACTTTCATGGTGCTTCAGAAAAGCTTTATTTATTGTATACGCATGCAAAAAACATCCAGAATATTATACAAAGTTCTTCCCAGTGGGAACAACACAAAGGCAAGTAAATGTAGACAGAAATGACATGATCTGTGCACAATAAAAGTTACACCTTCAAAAGGTTCCTTTCAGTTAAAGTTCCTAAAAGCTATCTAAAAAGAACATTTTTCCACTATAAAGAACCTTTCGAGGAATGGAGGATCCATAGATGTTAAAGTCTCCCTGTAGTCAATAATTGTATCCCTTAAATCTCATCTTTGATCACCAATATTACATATTTAAATGTTTTAACTTTTTTTCCTTGACAAAAATTCTTCATGCCTTAAAATATCTTGAATGTAACTCGACACCCTTGCCTCATTTACTATACGCGGTTCTATGAATATGCAAATGAGCCCCGCCTCCACTCACTCCCTCACTCAGATATCCACTGGTTGACGATCACACGTTGATCTGGTTACAAGGTCGTTTGTGACGTCAGAAACACCAGCGATTTCACACCGTGTTTTTGAGACTGTCTTTGGTTCACTGCAGCTTTAAGCAGAAAATACTCAGCAATGCTGTCGACTTATGAATCTACACATGCTGTGTCTTAAAGCACATTAAAAACACCACATAGACACATAAACAACACTAAAAGCTGGATTTTCACCACAGGGGGACTTTAAAAGAACCATTTTAATAATCTAAAGAATGTTTTTCCGCTGTAAAGAACCTTTATTGTTTAAGAGTGTAAAAGCAGTTCCCTTAAAAGTATTAATTGGACAGTATATTTCAAAGCCACTGGAAATCAAGGTAAACATGCTCAGACACGAATAACTGATATCTGAATTCAATGCTTCAACAATAAATGGTTAAAAACCGGAATGCATTCAGTTCAAGCACTCAGTCCTTAAAGGGAAAGTCTGATACGCAGCCAATTTACTGCCGTTTCATGTTTCCACATGTTCCTAATGAAACACAGCTTCAATGTTTTTATCTCAGCAAAGATACGGTGGAGACCAATAACAGCTATTAATTACACAAAATTAACAGCTTCTAATTAGACAACACCGCATATCTGTGACCTGCAGAAGTTATGTTCTCTTTTCTCATGTTGGCTTCTTTATCCTGAAACCGGCTCAAAGACTTTCTCAAACACACTTTTGAGGGAAATACCCAGGAATTCCCTACAACAAGATTATCCCTTCGAGAGAGCCCACACAGATAAGCTCAAGTAAGACTGGCACGATAGTCTTCAATGTTTTATTGCCTTTGAAAAAGAAGCGCTGCAGTTGATGGGAAAAGCATTTCATTGATCTGAAAGATTTCATTCATTACATGACAAAGAATACCAGCGAGGATCAGTCTATCAGCACTGCTTTAGAGCAAAGCAAACGTGTGCTTTACAACCTCGCTGTTTTCCGTGCGCAACCCTTCCCGCGTCCTAGAGGTGTGATTCAAGTAAACGAGAGGGGAAAGGCTTTTTGAGTGTATGTACCGCAATGAGAGGTGAAGGGAAGTGCATCATGGGTAAGTGTGTTTTGAAAGGCTCCAGTTTTACACCACAGCTGAAAATCATCACTTCTACACTTTCGAGAAAAGCTCATGTCATATTGCACGCTTATTTGTCAGTAGGGGTGTAAATCGGATGGTTAACTCGACTCTCATAACCAACGGTACGATATTTGCCGATACCTCAAAAAATTCAGTCATACAATTACGATTCGATTCCGCATATTTTCAACAGATAAAGTTACACCATATCGGTATCAGCCGATGTTCATTTTTAATTTTAGCGTTATCGGCCTGATAAGAAAATGTGGCTGAAATATTAAAGCTGGTAAATAATCATGATCCTTCAGCTGAGACGCTTCAGATGTGATGTTCAACATGATGGTTATGAATTGCTTGAAATATGATTGGAATCACTTCATAAAGGAAAATAATGTTTAGTGCAACATGTGCAGCACAAATGAGAACATCATGTTTGGGACATGGCTTTTAATGAGGAGACGTTTGTTTTTGTAATCAGGCTCTATATACGCAGGATTTCGATTTATTGGCCAATATATCTATTATTGGCTTTCAAATATAAAGAATTATCGGTTATCAGTATCGGCCAAAATGTTAATATCGATGCATCCCTAAACCAAATTACAAGCAATAGCACAAATAAATACAATAAAACAAGGTTAAAAATGAAATAATCAGTGTTTTGCGGGCAGGTCTATGAAGTTTTCACACGGTCAAGACGTGGAGAGTGTCAAAATAAAGGTCTCTTAAAAAAATATATATTTTTTTTTACGTTGCATCGATACATCGTATCGTTAGTCATTTGATCGATATATATTAAACCATATCAATGTATTGTTACACCCCTATTTGTCAGTACTACTTCAAACAATTACTCTGAATCACATAAGGGACTTTCATAGGTCATACGTTTTCATAGTTCGTTTAGCTATTGGGGGAAGTATCCGCTTATGGCGTGTTCACTCCGTAGGAATGATTTTAGTTCTAGGCAAGCCTTATGGGGGAACTCAATGAGCTCCTACTTCAGCACAGGGTTTAAACCAGCTCTATATGTAACTGTACGCTGATTGGCCGAACGCATGCCATACGAAACGCCGGCAGTCCATGAACTAACTCCACGAACATCAAAGACAAACAGAAGGCTAATGTTAACGTCATTTACCCGTCGCTTGTGTTCATTTCTCAGCCTTGATTTTATGTAGTATTGCAAGTTGCCTTCCTTTTTGCTCTTTAAATTGCATAACTTGTACGTAGGGTTGGGAATCGAAAATTACTTCGAGGAATCGGATACTTGTTATAAATTTTTAATTTCGATTCCTCTTATTGAATCATTTCTATGACTTTAAACCATTGAAGCGTGAGACGACTCAGTTTTCTGTGTTCACGTGTATCGGATCCGTGCCGCTCTTAAAGTGACAGCACTAATATTCCTGACCACTAATCAAACAACAGAAGAGAAAATTCACACGTTATTGACTTAACTTTTGTAATGTATATTTTATTTATAAACTGCAGTGTTATTTTACATTTGATTAAAGTTTCTGTACCTGAAAAACTTAAAACACTTTATTTCAATGGTATCTTTGTTCAGTTGTGTCTATTTATTGCGATTGCTATTTTTCTTTGTTCTTTTTTTAATTATAGAGTGTTTAATTGTCTTTAATAATGATTGAAATGTGTAGGCTATTAGTTAAGCTAGTTGTTTTTCAACGTTCCTTGAGCAAGTGTTCTTTAGCCTGTTGATCTTTGTTCATGATATTCAGCTACAATTAAATGTTTTCCAATAAGACTATAATATTTTTTTTAGCTTATTGGAATCAAAATTAGGAATCGATAAGCAGAATCGAAATTCAACGTACCCTACTTGTACGTCTACATTGCGCCAGTCCCTATAACTGCGAAAGACCCTCTCGTGTTGAGGGTTTAGATCCTGGTGCTAGTTCTAGTTCTTGGATCATTCCTTGTGGGGTTTGAACTTAAAGCCTCAGTTTTCTGCCTGAATATTTCACCACTACACCACGCCACCCTTGTGGAGCAGGAACAGTTCGCTGGGACCAGCCACTGATATTTCAGGCCCCACAATGTTTTTGAGTTGTAGTGTTCTCTGCCGTCTGCACAATGACAGTGGTCGAGTTTAAAAGCGTTGTGATCGAACTAAACAGCACTTTTGAGAGTCATGGGTGCATTCATAAAATATAGCATTTCTAGCATCATAGAGGTGTTACTCGTACATCATTGGGGACATGTATCTGATGCCCAAATATACTGCTGACTCAAAATAGGTCTATGATTCCAACAATGCTGACTGACTCTCAATGTTTGAGAGCCAAAACTGCTGCTGATTTGTACACACCTGATGCCCAAAAGTACAGCCCACACACTACTAGTCAAAGGTTTGAAATGTTTAAATGTTGTTTATATGTCTATGTGGTGTTTTTAATATGCTTTAAGACACAGCATGT
>CM060628.1:32796220-32958720 GCA_030578275.1 Meda fulgida
CCATTTTAGACAATTATTCTTACTCTTTTGCACACATACGCCAAAACATGCCATTCGCTTGAATCGTAAGAAATTCAAGTTCGAACAAGAAACTAATTGTTCAGAGATCTGAACTTATTGATTTGAGGAAAAAAAAGTCTAGTTTGAGAATTGAGCTAAAACGATTGAGAAAAAACGATTACATTTTAACTATAGACTTGTCATGTGTCATATCCTATTCTACCCAATAAATATCCCTTAAATATATATAATAAATAACCTTTTATTGAGATATGCTATTAATTCCTTTCTATCCTCACTATAACTTTTACAGTAATATATAGTATTACCCGTTTTATCGTTTATAAATCATTCTCATGCACTAAAAGCAAAATGATGCGTTCAGTTCAGTCCTGTTATTTTAGTACCCGTTTTATTTTATTTTTTACAAATGACGAGCTGAAGAGGGGCGGGGCTACAGACGAGCTGAAGAGGGGCGGGGCTACAGACGATCTGAAGGGGGCAGAGCTAAAGACGAGCTGAAGAGGGGCGGAGCTACAGACGATCAGAAGGGGGCAGAGCTAAAGACGAGCTGAAGAGGGGTGGAGCTACAGACGAGCTGAAGGGGGCAGAGCTAAAGACGAGCTGAAGAGGGGTGGAGCTACAGACGAGCTGAAGAGGGGCGGGGCTACAGACGAGCTGAAGAGGGGCGGGGCAACAGACGATCTGAAGGGGGCAGAGCTAAAGACGAGCTGAAGAGGGGCAGGGCTACAGACGATCTGAAGGGGGCAGAGCTAAAGACGAGCTGAAGAGGGGCGGAGCTACAGACGAGCTGAAGGGGGGCGGGGCTACAGACGAGCTGAAGAGGGGCGGGGCTACAGACGAGCTGAAGAGGGGCGGGGCTACAGATGAGCTGAAGGGGGCAGAGCTACAGACGATCAGAAGGGGGCAGAGCTAAAGACGAGCTGAAGAGGGGCGGAGCTACAGACGATCAGAAGGGGGCAGAGCTAAAGACGAGCTGAAGAGGGGCGGAGCTACAGACGATCAGAAGGGGGCAGAGCTAAAGACGAGCTGAAGAGGGGCGGAGCTACAGACGATCAGAAGGGGGCAGAGCTAAAGACGAGCTGAAGAGGGGCGGAGCTACAGACGAGCTGAAGAGGGGCGGGGCTACAGACGAGCTGAAGAGGGGCGGGGCTACAGATGAGCTGAAGGGGGCAGAGCTAAAGACGAGCTGAAGAGGGGCGGAGCTACAGACGAGCTGAAGAGGGGCGGGGCTACAGACGAGCTGAAGAGGGGCGGGGCTACAGGCGATCTGAAGGGGGCAGAGCTAAAGACGAGCTGAAGAGGGGCGGAGCTACAGATGAGCTGAAGGGGGCAGAGCTAAAGACGAGCTGAAGAGGGGCGGAGCTAAAGACGAGCTAAAGAGGGGCGGAGCTACAGACGAGCTGAAGAGGGGCGGAGGTACAGACGAGCTGAAGGGGGCAGAGCTAAAGACAAGCTGAAGAGGGGCGGAGCTACAGATGAGCTGAAGAGGGGCGGGGCAACAGACGAGCTGAAGAGGGGCGGAGCTAAAGACAAGCTGAAGAGGGGCGGAGCTACAGATGAGCTGAAGAGGGGCGGGGCAACAGACGAGCTGAAGGGGGCAGAGCTAAAGACAAGCTGAAGAGGGGCGGAGCTACAGATGAGCTGAAGAGGGGCGGGGCAACAGACGAGCTGAAGGGGGCAGAGCTAAAGACAAGCTGAAGAGGGGTGGAGCTACAGACGAGCTGAAGAGGGCGGAGCTAAAGACGAGCTGAAGAGGGGCGGGGCAACAGACGAGCTGAAGGGGGCAGAGCTAAAGACAAGCTGAAGAGGGGCGGAGCTACAGATGAGCTGAAGAGGGGCGGGGCAACAGACGAGCTGAAGGGGGCAGAGCTAAAGACAAGCTGAAGAGGGGTGGAGCTACAGACGAGCTGAAGAGGGCGGAGCTAAAGACGAGCTGAAGAGGGGCGGGGCAACAGACGAGCTGAAGGGGGCAGAGCTAAAGACAAGCTGAAGAGGGGCGGAGCTACAGATGAGCTGAAGAGGGGCGGGGCAACAGACGAGCTGAAGAGGGGCGGAGCTACAGATGAGCTGAAGAGGGGTGGAGCTACAGACGAGCTGAAGAGGGGCGGAGCTACAGACGATCTATAAAAAAACATTAAAAACTTCATTTTCCCCACAGGGGGTTTTTAAGGACTGAAAGAACCGTCAACATCCATGAAACTTTATGAAATTTATAGTGCAAAAAAGTTCTTTATAGTTATTCACAACTAAGTGGTTCTCTAAAGCAGTTCACTGAAAGGTTTCAATGGCATTGCTGTGAAAACCTTTATTTTTAATAGTAAAAGTGAAATTAGCTTAATCGTTTCCAACATTGTTAAAATTATCCACCCAGTTAGATGTAAAGATTTTAAGATCCTCAGATGTTCTAAACCAAACTGTAACTGGTTTCGCTTCAGGATCCAGATTTGGACCAGTAGCTTTTTCCACAAAATCTGTGCATGTAGAAAAACTGTAACCATTCTAACAGATTAGAAAACACTGGACTAAATATTGCATTAGTATTAGTCAGATTACCAACATTAATTTGCACCAAAAAACAAAGAAAACACTGGCTTAAATGAGTGCATCAGATATCTCAGCTGTTGTTACTGATGTCCTCTCCTAACTTCTGCATGCATGATCATATCCACTAGATGGAGACAACACGAGCTTCAACAGCACGACGCAAACAGCAGACTTTCTGGTTATTATAGTTTTCATTTCAGAATTTTAATTGTGTCTGTCATGATAGGAAAAAATCAATACAAAGAGAGAGATTGATTTCAAAGTGCAATTATTGTTTTACAAATAAGTACTATGTTGATCATCCTGTGAAGTTACAAATAACATTGAACAAAAAAAATCCAAACTCTTTAGCTGATAAGTATATCTCAGGGAATGTATATCTCAGTAACATCCATAATCTCTGTTCATCTGCGGCTGATCTGCTTTCTGAAGGCCTTCAGGGATTTGGCCATCATGGGCGCCACTCCTGTCGACATACAGGACACACACTCACATCACTGAGAAACTGCTCCAGTAAAACTCTTACATACACTTATTTATGTGTAATGTTTCCAATAAATGCACTGCCAGTCAAAACGTCTTGATCGGTACGATTTTTTAAATTTTTTTAAGTCTCTTCTGCTCACCAAGGCTGCATTTAATTTATTTGATTAAAAATACAACAACAAAAAAACAATATTGTGAAATATTATTGCATAACAGCTGTTTTCTATGTGAATATCTAGTAAAGTGTAATTTATTCCTGTGATCAAAGCTGAGTTTCAGCATCATTACTCCAGTCTTCAGTGTCACATGACCCTTCAGAAATCAGGAGAATATGATGATCTGATGCTCAAGAAACATTTATGATTATTATCAATGTTCAAAACAGTTATTTACACTTATTTCAGGATTCTCTGATGAATAGAAAGTTTGAAAGAAGAGCAGTTATCTGAAATAGAAAGCTTTTGTAACATTAAACGCTAACGTTCAAGAGTTTGGGGTCAGTAAGAACTTTTATTTTATATTTTGGGGGAAAGAAATAAAAGAAATCAATACCATCAAGGATGGATGAAATTGATCCAACGTTTATAATGTTACAAAAGATTCTATTTCAGATAGATTATTCAAAGACTCCTGAAAAAAAAAAATTGTACACAACTGTTTTCAACATTGATAATCATAAATGTTTTTTGATCATTAAATCCTCATATTCTCCTGATTTCTGAAGGATCATGTGACACTGAAGACTGCAGTAATGATGCTGAAAACTCAGCTTTGATCACAGGAAGAAATTACACTAACATATATTAAAATGGAAAACAGTTATTTTAAATTCATAATATTTTACACTACTACTTTTTTTAAATTGTATTTTTAATCCAATAAATGCAGCCTTGGTGAGCAGAAGAGGCTTCTTTAAAAACAAAAAAAATCTTACAGATCCAAAACGTTTGAACGGCAGTGTGTGTGAACGGCGGCAGTGTGTGTGTGTGTGTGAACTGTGTGTGTGTGAACGGCGGCAGTGTGTGTGTGTGTGAACGGCGGCAGTGTGTGTGTGTGTGTGAACGGCGGCAGTGTGTGTGTGTGTGTGAACGGCGGCAGTGTGTGTGTGAACGGCGGCAGTGTGTGTGTGAACGGCAGTGTGTGTGTGAAAGGCAGTGTGTGTGTGAACGGCAGTGTGTGTGTGAACGGCAGTGTGTGTGTGAACGGCAGTGTGTGTGTGAACGGCAGTGTGTGTGAGAACGGCAGTGTGTGTGAGAACGGCAGTGTGTGTGAGAACGGCAGTGTGTGTGAGAACGGCAGTGTGTGTGAGAACGGCAGTGTGTGTGTGAAAGGCAAGAGAAGCTGATGATGTCACACGGAGCTTTAGCACACATTACCGTCTGTGAACCAGATGAGCTGCTATCACACCAAGGTCAAAGAAAGAAGTCTCTTCTGCTCAAAGCTGCATTTATTTGATGAATAATCGAAATTTTTCAACATTGATAAATAAGATCCATTATAAATAGAGGACCAATAATAATTGAGCTTCAAACCATCATATTAGAATAGTTGTGAAAGATCATGTGACGCTGAATATTCACTGAAAATTCAGCTTTGATCACAGGAATAAATTATATTTAACAAAATATTCACATAGAAATCAAATCCGTTACATTAAATAGTAATATTTCACAATATTGCTGTTTTTAACATATATATATATATTGTATCAAATAAATGAAGCCTTGGTGAGCAGAAGAGACTTCTTTCAAAAACATAACAAAATAAATAAATAAGAATCAATTATTCAAAACTTTAAGAAAATATATATTTTTAAATTGTCCTAATTGAAGTAATTTGTGCATTATTGGTAGTTTTTTTTTATTTTGTTGCCAGTCCAAATATCTAAAAATTATTAAATCAAGATGCAGAATTTACTCATCCAAGACTGGATGAGTAAAATAGTAAGATATTACAGGTAAAATCGAACAATTTGAATATAGTGCAAAAGTTATAATTTTGAGGATTATGGCGTACAGCTTATGAAAACCCCAAATTCTAAATCTCAGAAAATTTGAATATTACATGAAATCAATAATTAATAGGATATTCAATCCAGAAATGTCGGCCGTCTGAAAAGTGTAATCATGCATATGCATCTATGCGAGTTTCACCTCTATGTCTTGTTTTCTGAATAAACAAGAACATTATCTACCAATTGTGTAAGAAAAATAACCTTGTTTCTGTTTGAATTAAGATTATTTTCATTTAAAACCCCCTTTTTCCCCAGAAAACAAAACAATATCTCATACTATTTTACTCCTCTTGCAAATGCATCTCAATGTAAGAGTTTTTAGATATTTGGACTGGAAACAAGACACAAACAGTAAGTAAGAAAAGCACCGTTCTGCAGCGTAACCGTGTGTGTGAAACTCACGCTTGATCTTGCGGGGGTCTTGGGCCTGACTGGAGCCGGAGCCGGAGTTAGTGGAGGCTTTCACAGCCTCACTGAAGCCGGATCTTCCCCGGATCTCAACGGGCTTCACACTACTGTGGATGAAGCGACACGATGACATGAATCTGGTGACGCGCGTCACACTGACTAGAGGAAGGGAAAACCCTTCGCTCACACACGACTGACGTCTCCTGAGGCTCCAGCAGAGCCGATCTGGCCTGTGTTCATCAAGTAATATCATTGCGCCTGTTATTGACTATTACCAAATAGTCAGTCATGGCACTCGGCCGCCATCTTGGCAACGCCTCCGCACTAACAAGACCAGCTCCTGTCATGAACGGGCAGAGTCAGAACTGCACTCGCACTGGTCACCGGGACATACAAACTGCATGTATAGAAACACCAGTAAAATACATGATAAAAATTGCTGAAAAAGTTTGATGACTTTGCCCCAAAATTAGGTTTAAAACGCCTTTTCCCCACAGGTTATACTTTTATGCGCAAGCGTTCTCGTCTGCGCTGTGGCAGACCTCACCGTGTCAGAGGAGCCAGACGATAGGCTCGTGTTTCCCGGCTCGACTGTTAAAAGCAGACGATTGGCTTTCCAGCCGGAGGGGCGGGGCATGTACACAACCGCCTCCCTATATAGTGGTATTGAGGACGAGGAAGTGGCACGTCTCTATATAAACGCCTCTGCTATTACGCAGGATTGAGTGTAAGACTGGAGGAACTGGTTGAGGAACGACCACTCCCCGAGTGGACAAACCCTTGCTGGATATTAACATCTCTTGTGAAGGCAGCATCACCGTCCGAGACTGAAGTCTCTGAATCCTCCTAATCTACATCCCCCCCCCTAATCCCGACTCAGGCGAGATCACCAAAGCTCACCCAAGAAGCTTTAATGTGAATTATTATCATACAGTGTTAAACATGTTTAGTCTCATTCGAAATGTCTCAGGGTGACTGGTACAGATGTCTCATTTCCAAATAAGTCAAACAAAAGGAAATAAGGCTTTTAAGAGTTTAGAGATAGCTGGCACATGAAAGGAGATATCTCGAGACAAACGTCTCCTACCCCCAAGAGGTGTAACCTCGGCATTCATGAGCGGAAACTTGCCTTCAGGGACTCTCGTGTGTTTCTTAATGTCGGGTTTGCATCTGTTCTCTAACGCTAGAGCAGTGGTTCTCAACCGGGGGGCGCGGACACTCTCCCGGGGGGCGTGAGTGGGCTACAGGATGGGAGGGGGAAAAAAAAAAAAGGGAAAAAAAGGACAAAAAAGAAAGAATTTGCTAATTTTTTTATCACTAAACTACTGTCATAAAACGTTATAGTTTTGTATATACATAACTCCTGAATTTTTTTTTTTTAAATGTGTTTGGACTGATTTAAAAAAAAAAGTTTAACAAATTTGATTGGTTTGTCGATAGTGAGCGCAAATGCAGGTGATTAGCGGTTTTATTAAGCGAGTCATTGAGTCATTCATTCAAACGATTCGTTCAAACGGCCGATTCATCAAGAATGAGACAGATGTTAGTGAATGGGTCAATGAATCTCTGACTCAACCGATTCGTTCACAACACGATTGAGTGTTGCTGTGAGATGCTCTGTGCTGTGATCTTTGTTTGGATTCATCGGATCTATTTTCACTGATAAAACAGACCAAAAGAGTCATTATTTCGTCTAAAATGTAAGTGACTTAATATTATTAACTTGTTTGTTGAACTGTCATATGAAATCAGTGTCACATTTTCAATCGTGAGGTGATGGTAAATGAAGTATCGGTCAATTGTCAGCTCTCTTGGTCGTCAGGTCGTGTGATGTATGTTGCTGAACTGTATTCAAATGTTATTTGGGGGGGGGGGGGGGGCACTGCAAAAGGTTGAGAACCTCTGTCCTAGAGCATTCAATGTTATTGTATTGTACTGATTATGAATTTGGCATGATACATTTACCTGACATAATAAATTGTAAACATTTGATTTTATTCTAACGGACTTTATTCTTTTTAACTGTTTAATGAAAATAATAACAGTCAAACATTCGCTCACATTTAATGATGCACAGATATCATTAAAACCTTTACATTTATGGAGTCAGATGAAATAGCGAGTTAATCCATGAGAAAGCGTATTGAAAGACAGTGACGCGCAGACACCTTCCCCGCTGATCGAGCCTTGCAAGAGTATAGCTCCTAGCCATATCGGCCTATCACAACTTTTCATTTTACGTCGGTCTTAGTTCACGATGTAACTACAGAAGAGGCAAGTTTTAAATAGAAAAAATATCAAAACTCTTTGGTCATTTTTTTGAGAGAGATGCTAACGGTCTAATCAGATTCAATGATCTATGCTAAGCTATGCTAAAAGTGCTAGCGCCAGACCCGGAGATCGGCTGAATGGATTAAAACAGGGTAAAACTGTGTAACTCTAGGAGAGCTGGAAAACGAGCCTGTTTATAATGGCTAATAATAATGGCCAATCCGCACGGGATAAGAGATCTCAGTAAAACTAGCAGGAGTGAGTAACTCGCTTTACACACCGCCGTCACTCCTGTCGTCACGTGTGCATAACGTTGCTTCCTGATATCATGTGCGCACACACATAAGCTACATTTATAAAAGAGCTATGTCCGATCGAACGATGTATTAATTACCTTCAGATTGGATTGTGTTGGTTATAGACACTTAGCTAACGCTGACAGAAGTTCAGTCCTTCTAACAAGAGCTTTCCATCTTCTTTCTGATGTGAATGGTGTGTGTTTAAGTGTGTGTCCTGCAACTGAAATGCTTCATAAAGCGCCGCCATACTTGAAAAACTACTTGTAACATGAAATATTCATTCTATATCACTTAACAGCACACCGGTTTAAAATGTGTAATTAAGACATGGTGGAAAACGTGTTTCTCTTTCATTTCCAAAGTGTATATCATAATATATTCTCTTGAAAATGATTTGTCAAATGTGTTGAATGTAAACTCCTGTTTTACACCATTCAATGTGAATTTATCTGAGAATATTCTCAAATAAGGAAATCTATTCAGTGATTGGTCCATACCCATGTCATCCCGTTTGTGGCACAGCAAAGTGTCGTGAATCTTCTCTAAGACTGACACTTAAGATTTAGACCTACACTTCACTTAAAGGGGACATAGTATCAGGAAAATCGGGCTTTTCCGTGTTTAAGTGCTATAATGGGGTCACTGGTGCTTCTACCAACACAGAAAACTCAAGTGAAAACCCAGTAACTTTGTTCTGGTGAGCCTTTCTCTGCAAGCATGTATCCACAATAAGCCGAAGAATAAGATTTCGCTCTCCTTCTGACGTATGAGGATCTGATTAGAATAATACCGGCCCTTAATCTGCATGTTTACACACGGCACGACATTCACAAGCGCCACCAGAGAGCAGTTGTAACACACTGGCAGAAGATCCAGCAGAGCCTGAAGCTGTTGTGTGATCAGTGTAACTCCACAACAACTACATATGTCTCCACTAGCATTCAGAAACGTGTAAAAGTGAAGCTCTGAGTCTCTCCGTAAGGCTGCACTCGCTACTGGTTATTCTGGGATTCTGGATGAGTGAGATTGTGTGTGTGTGTGTGTGTGTGTGTGTGTGATTCTGGTTGAGAGAGATCGGCCTGTTTTGTTATTGCTGGAGTTTCTGAAGCTCGTGTGAAGACTCCGCCCTCTTCTGAACGGAGGCGGGGCAACAGCTCATTTGCATTTAAAGGGACACACACTTGTATTTTTTGCTCACACCCATAAAGGGGCAAATTTGACAAGTTATAATAAATGATCTGGTGGGTTTTGAGCTGAAATTTCACAGACACGTTCTGGGACACCTTAGATTTTTATTACATCTTGTGAAAAGGGGCAAAATATGTCACCTTTAAATTACGACTCAGATGCTTGATTACTAACTTTTAAGAGCAGTTTTGAGCCAAGAATGTTTTTACTTGAGTAATTCTCTGAACGGACCTGGTTCTGTCTGTCGCGTGAGCTTGAGTGACGGGGCCGGCCGTGCCGTGAATCTCCTGCTGGATACGCACGTTTCTCGGAGGCTTAGCAGCCGAGTGAATAAACGCCATCTTCACCTGCCTTCCTGAGAGAGAGAGAAACAAAAGCCCAAAACACAGCGAGTGTGACATCAGCGGTGGACTTTCACACATGACCAAAGTGTGACCGCCGCGATAAAGCCGCTACAATGCTGGCCTGACGAGGGCCGTCACTAAATGTGTCCTAAATGTGAACTGGATGCAAAGCTATGGAAGCTTGTTTCCAACATGGAATACAAAAAAAAAGGATATGCTACTCGCAATTGCGAGTTCACAATTCTGAGGAAGTGAAAGTTGCAATTACCCAAGATGGCTGCTGTGACCCCATATTTGCAGAAAATCATTGAGCAAATAATCAAATGTGCCAAAACAGCCCTTTTTTGTTAAAGTAGATGCAAAAGAAAGATTGAAGGCATTATTCTAATTATTCATATTAATCTATTATAACTGCATACATTTTTCTGCATAGAAAAAAAGAAATGCATTTTACTGCATACATTTTTGCAGATTCTGGATAAATCGAGATCATGATTCTGAATAGACAGCGAAGCAAAACAACATGTAATTTAAGAGGTTCTGACTACGTGTTTATTGCTGTAGTCCATTTGAAAATATATTTAATTCATTTGAATGAATTTTTAAAAACAAGATTGGTTTGAGTGAATGATCCAATGACTCACTCTCAAATGGCCTGTCAATCATCTTGTCACAGTAAAGTGGCCTGTCAATCATCCTGTCAAAGATAAAATCCTCCACTTTTAATTTCCTACTGTATCGGAGAGAAATGCAGAAGCACGCTGATCTCATGTAGAAACTCTCCTCATATTCATGCATAACGATGCATTTAAAGTTCATGGCTAAACTGATCTTTACAAAAGCCCACCTTGTTATTGCAGATTAAATATAACACAGATAACATTAAACACATTTATTTACACAATAACTTTGATTAGTCACTCAAACCTTTATCTAAACCTCTCACTGTCTGTCGCACATAACCGCCCTTTTTACTCATGTTTGTAGTTCCTCATCCAAAGCGCAGTGGATTGTGGGTAATAGTAGCTGTTATAGTGGGCACAGATCCACACTTCGAAAATCCCCTGGAAATAGTAGATCATCTGGGGACTTCTCTTTTCAACATACTATGCTTTGGGACACACTTATTTTAATCTCACACACTGTTTATGATGATAGTATGGACATTGAGACGCAGGGTTCTTGTTTCTTAAATGAATGATTCAATGACAAATACATGTTTAATAATAGTCACTTATCTCCAACGATGTAATTGACAATCTTTATGGAAGCGGCAAGTTACTTTCAAAAGGGGATTTGCTCTTTTTTGATTATATCAGAACTTTAAAATGTTATCCCAGTACTTTTGTCATTCTAGAAATAATGATTCTGTGTGGTTGAAAAAGCGGTTTCATATCCATTTATGACAATCTCTCTGGATCAGAACACAGATCCAAGGTTAGACAGAAAGAGCCGAATCCCTGTGGTTAAGGACTATGATCGTGTGTGTGTGATCGAGATGCGATATCCCTGTGGTTAAGGACTACGATCGTGTGTGTGTGATCGAGATGCGATATCCCTGTGGTTAAGGACTACGATCGTGTGTGTGTGATCGAGATGCGATATCCCTGTCGTTAAGGACTACGATCGTGTGTGTGTGATCGAGATGCGATATCCCTGTGGTTAAGGACTATGATCGTGTGTGTGTGATCGAGATGCGATATCCCTGTGGTTAAGGACTACGATCGTGTGTGTGTGATCGAGATGCGATATCCCTGTGGTTAAGGACTATGATCGTGTGTGTGTGATCGAGATGCGATATCCCTGTGGTTAAGGACTATGATCGTGTGTGTGTGATCGAGATGCGATATCCCTGTGGTTAAGGACTATGATCGTGTGTGTGTGATCGAGATGCGATATCCCTGTCGTTAAGGACTACGATCGTGTGTGTGTGATCGAGATGCGATATCCCTGTGGTTAAGGACTATGATCGTGTGTGTGTGATCGAGATGCGATATCCCTGTGGTTAAGGACTACGATCGTGTGTGTGAATCAAGATGCGATCTGTTAACCATTAACGGAGCAGCTCCAGTATCTCCTCTCTGGGTTTGCCATTAACCCCAAAGTCACAGTTGCTCTTTAAGTCTATTCATAGTCCGAGCAGACAGATGGTCCGGGACAGCCCGCGTTTATGAGCCATCAAGCACACTTCAAGAGAAGGCTTACACATTACACTTACACATTATCTCCCAAGTCAGTGAACGTCTGTCTGTTAGTCCTGAATCAGAGTAGCATTCGATCTCAGCTAACCGTCTACAGTAGGACGAAGCAAGTTTAAAGTATGAACTCAAATCAGCTAGAATGACAGTATTGTAGACCAATGGTTTCATTTATAGACCTATCTAGTGTTTGGAGCGAGGAGGTTTTTGTGGGCGGAAAATGACAGTTCTGCAGTAGAAATCTGTGGAAGCCACGGAATAATAAAAAAAATCAATTAAAAAAGTGAATTTTGAGTTTATATCTCACAATTTTGACTTTTTCTTGCAAATCCGAGTTTATTATGTCAATTCTTAGAAGGACAAACAGAATTGTGAGATATACTCGTTATTCTGTCTTTTTTCCTCAATTGTGTGTTTATATCCCGCAATTCTGACTTTTTTACCTTCAGAATTGAAATATAACCTCACAATTGCGAGTTATAAAGCCCGAACTGGGAGATATAAACACGCAAATGCAAGAATAAGTCGAGAATTGTGAAATAAAAATGTTATAGGCCATGTTTAAAAGTTACCGGTATGTTAAATGTAATAGGTTTAAATATTTCATGCTATAACTGCTATGCATGCATGTCCCCTACGAACTGCACATGTGAATATTACGTAGACTTACGGTTTACATCAAATTCATGCTTTAATAGTAGGCTAATCATTGCCGGTTTCCTCAGTCCAGTCTGTGACTCGCAACAAACGTCTGTGTTTAGCTTCAGTCTCTTCAACGACGCAATTATATAAAAATGAAGACCGTATTTTTTGCATTTTTCTCCACTAGTTACCGCTATGTTTCTGCCACCACTATGCACAAATATGATAATATTATATATTATTATATTATATCATATTTTAAAAGCCTTCCTGATGTAAATTAGTATACATTTAATTTACTATAGTAATTAACACTGAGACAGTAATTTGTGGAAAAAGCACTAATGACTTGTTTAAGACTTGAAGCTTAAACTCGAGGACTTGCAACTTGACTTGGACTTGTCTGTCTTGACTCGGGACTTGAATGCAAAGACTCGAGACTTACTTGTGACATGCAAAACAATGACTTGGTCTCACCTCTGGAAGAGCGAAAAGCCGCAGCTAGCCTACTGTGTGGGACCATTGCCACAGAAAGTGCGACGAAGTTACTTGCAAAATATGCTACGCGGTGTTAAAATAAAGCAGTAGCGCAAGCACAGTGCGACATCATGCAAACATCCACAAGCAAATGCAAGGCGCTTCCCGCAGCCGAGCGAGGCGTTCCCCGTGTTCCCGACACCAGCTGTGGGGCGAACTGCGTCCAGGCTGACCCGCATCATGCAGACATGGTACTCTTAAAATAAAAACTAGACAAGCTGTGGATTGAGGTAGGCCTGATATTTTTATTTGACGAAAAAACTTAAGTCTGATGGAAAAAGAAAATGCTGTTTTTTCAGTGCTTCAAACTGATTCAGTGTTTTCTTTTTGACATTGTAAATTAATTAAGTTTAAAATATATATTTATTGTAGGCCTGTTTAATGTTTATTTATATTACTGTATTCTGTTTTTCTGTTGTCACTGTCCGAAACGTTGCAGGTGTGTGAACATTGTATGTGCATCCACGATCCGTTGTTGATCTTTTCTGCATGTTTGCACGTTAAAATACATTTTTTACTGGTCAAAGACACTCGGCAATTTTATTTTTTACTTAATGCAAATTCAATATTATAATCTTATCAGTTAACGGTTAATAGTCGGATAACGAGCGGCGGTTGTCAGTCGTGAAAATTAACCGAAATGAGCATCCCTATTTATGAATATTTGTATTTATGTCTACATTTATTTATTTCCACGTTTATTTTTTTCTACATTTATTTATTTCTACATTTCTTCCTCTGTATGCTAATGAGGGGGGCGTGTTTGAGCTCAGAGTGGCCGTGCTGAAGCTTTGAGGCCACAGTGACACCTTGTGGTGAGACCAAACACTACGCAAGCGTGACGGTGAGGTCGACTGCAGGTCGAGCAGTGCGAACGCCACTACCTTTGGGCTTCCCGGAGTGAGCGGAGACGATGCTCTTGGTGAGCAGCTGTAGTTTCCTCTCCCTCTCCTCGGACATGCGCAGGTACATCTCTCTCCAGGACTCGTACTCCTCCAGCCGGGCGTTTCGGAAGTCTTTTACACAGTGTCTCTCCCACAGGTGGTCCGTCTCCCCAACATACACCTGTGCCAAAACACTTCATTTCACATGTTTGGGCACAAATAAATCAATTCTGAAAAAAATAGTAACATTTTAAAAAAAATTGATGAACGTCCAAATTAAATGTTTCAGAAAAAGCTTCCACAAACCACATATACAGTACAGGTGAAACTCGGAAGATTAGAATAGCGTGCAAAAGTTTGTGTATTTGAGGCTGACATTTCTGTATTTAAAATCCTTTTATTATTGATTTCATGTAATATTCTAATTTTCTGAGATTTTGAATTAAGGGATTTCATAAGCTGTAAGCCATAATCATAACAATTATAACTTTTGCACGATACTCTAAGATTTCGAGTTTCACCTGTATACAATGATTGTGTGCTCATGTTGTGAGAACATTTTTAAAGACCAGATAAATTATTTATGTAACTGGAATCACATTTGTTCATAACTTTGAACCTCACCAGAATGTTAGTTTAGTTAGCTGGTTTATTACTGTGGGAGAACAGAATTAAACCTTTGTATACTCCAAAACGACACTTAATTAGCTGTATATTTCTCATGATCTTTTTGAACTAAAGTGCTTACAAACATTTTTCTTAACAAAATGAAAAAAATGGGACGAATTGGACAAAAAAAAAAGAAATAAAAGTATTTGAAACTTTTAATTTGGTGTTTACTAGATAAATAGCTCTATGTGGAAATAATGAATCATTCAAGAACAGATTTGAGTAAATCTGCATAGAAAATAATAACAAATGAACACACATAGATAATACAATAGAACAAACTAAATAAACAGTGCTTTGTTTTTCAGAAATTGACTAATCAAATGTAAAATAACTGCATAGACTTCACTGTATGAATCTAATATAATGTTTGTTACAGCTACAAAAGTGATTTTCAGTTTGTATCTTGTTGTTCGAGTAACGTTAATGACAGACGGCAGCAGGAATATTAGGCTGCTGTCACTTTAAGACTGAACGTACGGATCCAATATAATGATACACATCCAATTTCTTTCTCAATTGTTTGCATTGTTCGACACGATTGTTGAAACGGAAAAGAACAAAGTAATTGTGTGTTTGCGTGCTGTGAATGCGCTCTGAAATGTGTGTGCGTTCTGTTTCACGTCTTCGTGCGCTCAAATGGTTAGAAATCTCTTAAATTGACAGGCTCTAAAACACATGAAAATGACAATCTTTCACTCTATGATGGTTAAACTTTATTAATCTGAGAATCGTGTTTCGAACGGTGGTGCCTTGTACGCATCACCTGACAGCACTTCGCTGCACATCACAATAGCGATGCCAAAGCGGTATATCGTGCAGCCGTACTTCACACGTTTATTTTTTTACATTTTAGGAGTAAAATGTACATACGTGGGTTCAACAACCAGATGCATTTACACTTGTCCAGTTTAATCTGGAATGCGTCTCAGACCTCCTCCTGAGTGATTTGAGCGATTGGATTTAAATCTGTCTCGTAAGAGTTTCGGAGGGCATTAACATCGTTCTTTCACGATCAGATAAAACGCATGAAGTGACCAGGTATATATACAAGCCCATAAACCATGCAAAATCCGGATTGAAATCCATGAAACGGTTTGAAACCACATATGAATGTAGCTCGATGTAGGATTTGTAATTTTGCTGTTCACACTAGCTAAATATGATGGGATGATATCAGATATATGCACAAAAACTGGGTTTGGATTGGCAGTCTGAACACAAAAAAGTGGAAATTGTATATACAGTAGTCAACATTTGAAGTGGATCAAAACCTTTCAAAGTTATACATGCATTTTGAACAACACCCGTTCTTGTCTTAGGACAACTTTGATTAACTTTTTTTGATCCACTTCAAATGTTGAGTACTGTGTGTGTGTATATATATATATATATATATATAAAAAATAAAAGTTACCAAAAAAGTTGCATCCAAAAGCTCAGTGTACATTTCTCATGATCTTTTAGTATTAAAGGTCTTAAAGGATAATTCCGGTATTTAGCACTTTGAGTCTGTTTTCTAGTTAGTTTCGGATGAGCTGGAGAGGTGGACACAGACACGTTGGCGACGGGTCCTGTCTCGACTCTTTTAGATTCGCCTCTGAGCGGCTGTCTACCGGCACGCACAAACATGTGCTTAACACACCCGTAACCTTCGCTTTCAAGACTGACACTCACGAGTGGTTAGTCGTGTTCGTTGATGATTAAAAACAAATATATCGGGCAATGTATGATTTCAATCCGTGTTATTTGCTAGAGTGGAACTTTTTTTTCAGATACCTCACATCCGCGTATAAACTTCCGCTCGATATTTGAGTCTGAAGCGACACACACTCCTGACCACTTGATGGCGACAACCACTGCGGTACAAGGGCGCTGTACGGAGCACGCGTCTAGCGCATAGACAGTAAAAAAGGTAACGAAAAGAGCGAAAAGACTATAACCAGATGTACACAGCCCTTTTCCGGTTTAACGCAGTAATATCAACGAGCAACGAGTCCTCCAACAGAAATCAATGCGATTTTACAAAATGCCAAATAAATCACGAGAGAAACTATTTCGCTACGCTCCTTGTTTTTACTTTATTTCCTTTAATCTGAATTATCCTTTAAGGCTGAGCCCGAAACACACTGATCCCGAAAGTTTCGCACGTTGAAAAATAAATACGACCTCACGCTATGTCAATCACGCTCGCACAACGCCTCCGAAACTTTCGTCCGTCATAACAAAAAAAAAAATCGGATTGGGTTTGATTTTCTGCGTTTTCCGCATCCGTAGCGAGCAGTTTGATGAACATGGTGTTTTGACAATTCAGAACCACCGAATCACGAATACGAAAAAACGTATGCGAAAATGTGTGCAAGGGCCTTTACACTTGTGCTTGCAATTGGATTGGTAGAGAAATAAACTGTGCTTATACACATTTTACTTAACAAAATAAAAATAAACTAAATAAATGAGACAAAAAAAAGAAGTTAAAATATTAGAAACTTTAAAATTCATGGTAAATCAGCTGTTTTCTATGTGAATATCTAGTAAAGTGTAATTTATTCCTGTGATCAAAGCTGAATTTCAGCATCATTACTCCAGTCTTCAGTGTCACATGATCCTTCAGAAATCAGGAGAATATGATGATCTGATGCTCAAGAAACATTTATGATTATTATCACAGTTGTCAACAGTTGTGCTGCTTCATATTTTGTGCAAACAGTGATTCATGTTTTTCAGGATTCTTTGAAAGTTCGAGAGAAAAGCATTTCATTAAAAAATAAATATTTTGCATTATTATAAATGTCTTTACTGTCACTTTGTATCAATTTCATGTGTCCTTTCTGAAGAAAAGTATTAATTTCTTTAAAAAAAAAAAACTTGACCCCAAACTTTTGAACGGTAGTGTATATGATTCACACACTTCATTGCTGCTATTTGGTGACTTCACTATTATTCTAAACCGTTAAAATCCTAATAAGTAAAAAAATTAGGAAAAAAAAAAAAGTGCACAGTTTTTCCAGCATCCTCACTATGAAAGACTTCTTACTGGGTTAAACTCCTCGATGCGGAGAAGTTGCTCCGGCTTGCATCGCTCCAGCACCGGCTCCAAGATTTCAAACGGCACTCCTCCGATTTCATAGAGCGCTGCAAAACACACACCGGCTTTACAAGCAAACTCACCTCACCTCGTGCAGGAGGAACATCAACATGATACCGTACAGTCGATGTTGTTCTGCAGCGCGCGGATACACTGCTGGTACAGCGTCATCATCGCCGGCAGAAACATCATCTTACTGCCAGAATACACTTGCATCTTATTCTTCAGCCTCTGGCCAATGAAGACCGGCGCCTCTTCACACACTTCACTCGGCTTTCTGTCAGCTGGATATATGAGGACCAAAAAACACAATGCTTTATGGGAACATCCAGCTATAGAATGAAAACGCACTGTAGATGCAAAGCTTTGACCCACGTTTCTTTTCAGTGAAGTACTGATACTGAGACACATCCTCACATTCAGGGAAACTCGGTGGCAAAGGAACGTTTAACAAGTCCATCACTGAGCGCTCAGGAACCTGGAGTTACAGGAAGAGTTCACACACACATAACTCATTTTAAACCTGTGTGTGGACTATACAGCTCCAATATGACAGCTGTTGATCTCAAGCAGAGGCCCGGTTTCACAGACAGGCTTTCGATTCGCTCAATTAGGACATCTAAGTAGCTTTTATAAACGTACCTAAGAACAAACTACTGGTGATGTGATGTGTCTTCCTACATGGTTGTTTAAGAAATGAAAAGCTACACACTCCATCAATGAGGGTTAGAAGAACTGTGGCCAAACATATACTGTAACATGACAGAAAGATAATAACCACTGCAAGAATGACCCATAATTAACTCTTCAGCATTTTACCATCTAAATCCAAACAGACGCTTCTTTTGTTGGCCGGGCAGTGAAATCATACAATGCATAAGGCATAATTATTGCATTAATTAAATACTTTTGAAATGCATTATACACATATATATACATATATATATATATTTATAGTAGTCAACATTTGAAGTGGATCAAAACCTTTCGTCTAAGTAATACTGAATTTTGAACAATGCCTGTTTTTGTGTTAGGACAACTTTTGATCCACTTCAAATGTTGACTACTGTGTGTATATATATAAAGGCTTGAAGTAAATTGTTTGGGAGAATGATACGTGTAAAGAACCAGAGGCCAGTTGTGTTTGCAGTACCGCTGTGATTGGCTGTCCCCCGGTCGAGCTGGCCTTCAGAGACGCACTGGACTTGTGTGTGTGTGCAGGTTTGAGTCTCTTCTTGGGGCTTTTATCGGCGCCTCTGCGTTTGCTGGTCTGCAGGTCATAGCTCAGGTAGGCCTCGAACGACATGGAGGGCGTTTCGAAGCCCTCATCCATGGGTTTCGACACCGGCCGCTCACGCTTCTCTTTCTTGCACGAGTCTCCACTCTTCTCTCTCTGCGTCCGAGACGCTTTCAAAGGGTTTTCAAGTTTTGTGTTCTGCTGTTTCTTTGTTGTGCCAGAAACCTTCTTTGTCTTCTCCTTGCCATGGCTCGAGTCCGCATTCACACTCGCATCTTGTTTTGGCTCATCCTTTTTTTCACCATTCAAGTAGAGCTTGGATTTACTGGGCTTGAGTTTGTCTTTTTTGTCAATATGATGTGATATTTTCTTTTCAGCGCTGGAATTCTCCATTCTTGGTCTTTTTCTAGAGTTTGTACTCTCTGAAAGACGGCTGTTTTCCTGAACTTCTGCACCCAACGGCTCATTTTGGCTCCGGCTTTCATCGAGCTTTCCTCTCGAACTGCAATGCGAACAAGACCAAAACAAGAGAAAAGACTAAGAGTGCAACATGCTGAGGGGGAAAAAGTCACTTAAATAAAAATGGGGTCGATTACAGATTTTTAAGACCTTAAAGAGTCTTTTGGGACAAGCGTTTTCCATCGATTCACCAATAGTTTGGCCAGCTTTCCCGCCTCATCATGCTTCCGGAAGGAGTTGACGACTTTTCCAATCCCAGTTTCCTGAAATATAAACATTGAAGGTTCAGACAAGATCAGTCACAAGAGAAAAAAAAAAAAAAAGATAAATATGATATTTAATAATAAAAAATACATTCATCTCTTACAGAGAGGATCTCAAGTGTAATGTCCAATGCTTCAAGTTTCTTCAAGATTTTCAGCAGCTGAAATGAAACGGGTTACAAGCAAGACAGAGATTTAACTAATTTGGGCAAAACTTTGCCTATTTTTCAATTCATGGGCTGGAATTTCAGTTCCAACAAGCTGTGAATTAGACTTAGGATAAAAGCAGCAGAACAACAGATACGATCAATTTAATGTTCGTTTTTCAACTAAATGGTCAGAACGAAACTTCATGTTGATGTAAACCAAGTAAATCAGAGCACTCTGGGAAATGAAGTATTCTTCTGCCGTGGTCCGTAAAATGAAAGTTAATTAAAGACGTGTAAAGTAAATGGTGTTTCATACATTATGGTATACTCCATATGCTGTGAATATTATAACCTGTTTGTCAATGTTTATGTACACTAGCGTTTAAATGTTTAAGATCGAAACTATTTTTTTTATGTTTGTGAAAAGTCTTTTCTGGGCACCAAAGCTGCATTTATTTGATCAAAACTACAATTAAAACAGTAAAAATGTGAATATCTAGTAAAGTGTAATTTATTCCTGTGATCAAAGCTGTATTTCAGCATCATTACTCCAGTCTTCAGTGTCACATGATCCTTCAGAAATCAGGAGAATATGATCAAGAAACATTTATGATTATTATTAATGTTGAACAGTTATTTACATTTATTTCAGGATTCTTTGATGAATATAAAGTTCAAAAGATCAGCATTTATATGAAATACAATCTTTTGAAAAATTAAAAGTCTTTACTGTCACTTGAACGCATAATTGCTGAATAAAAGATTAATTTTAAATGAATAAATAAACAAATCTTACTGACCCCAAATATTGAACGGTGGTGTATAACGTTACAAAAGCTATAATAAATCCGTGTCATTGTTTAAGTAAACTTGAATCGATTACATTAGCTCAGTTGGAAAAGATAATAGTGCTTTTAAAACGGACTACCTCACTCTCTGACGTTCTCCCGTCGCGATTGTTTGAAGAGGTTGTAGACACTACTGGTCCCAGTATATTAGTGATTATCAACAGCAGTTTATTTAATGGAACTGCACCATCAGGGTTTAAGCATGCTGTTATTGGGCCAGTCTTAAAACTCGTCAAGCATGGATATTTTTAAAAAGGACTTGAAGACTTATTTCATCAAGCTGTTGGCGTTTGATTAGGTCTGAACTGTGAGTGAGTTGTGGTTTGATTCTCTGGGTGTCATGTCTTGATGTCATTTTATGTTTCTATGAATTTTATAGATATCTACTACTTATGGACAGCACTTTGGGCCATTTTAATGGCTTTGAAAGTGCTTTATAAATAAAAGTTGAGTAGCTCTCAATTTCAGAAAAATGCGGTTCTTTTAAACATTCTATTCACCTTTTTTTTCAAAATTGATAAATGTTTCTTGATCATTAAATCATCATATTATCCTGATTTCTGAAGGATCATGTGACACTGAAGAGGTCATAAATGATGTTACTGTATCAATCCAACAGAGATTAGACATTCTGAACATGGTAAAAGTCGTCCCACCCATTTCCACACGGCCGTCTAATAATCTCGGGTCAGGCATAGCTATGTATGGAGAAACCCTAGGCTCAGCCAACGCACTATAAATGGGCCATGCAATAAGTTATAACACCCAGACAATATTCACTTCATGGTTGTAAAACACTGCACATGTGCAACTGAAGAGGCAATGAACTGTGCAATCACATTAAACGAAAAACTGACAACAAACTACTCTTATTTTACATATTAAACAAAGTACTTTAATGATGCACTAAAAAAAAACAAAGTCACCAAAATGTTGCATGGCAAGCTGTTTAAACAAAATAAGCAGCAGCACAGTGGCCAAACTGACAGCGAGAGACAACTGCAGATTATTAATAGACACCCTCTTATAACCCTCCTCTTTCAACAGCAGCTGACATCCACAGGCCAGCATTACTTCACTGCCATCTCTGCGCACATACAGTACTCAACATTTGAAGTGGATCCAAAAAGTTCATCAAAGTTGTCCTAAGACAAGAACGGGTGTTGTTCAAAATTAATGTATAACTTTGATGAAAGGTTTTGATCCGCTTCAAAAGTTGACTACTGTATAACAGCCTTAAAAACAGCAAAAAGGATCACAAAGACATGGACTATAAAAAAAAATTACAATTTTTTTTTAAATGGATTATTCTTGCATCTGTGTTCATTGCGTTTTAAAGCATACACAAAGGTTTTCAATAATTAATCAAGTTTGTTGGCTTAACGGGGCTAGTTGTCATGCTTGCATTACTGATATTATAGGTTATGTAATAGATTTACGGTGAAATTTTGAACAAAAAAGCAGACATGGAAATGGTAACATACGACACGTGACTAATCGCCCCAACTTCACATATGACAAATATTCCTGAGCAGCTAAAAATGAACCTTCATTATATAGTTGACTAGTTTAAATGCATCCAGTCGTCACCTGTTACCCACCAGCTCTCACCACTATACTGATATTAGCTCTGAGAGACTGCATGAAGGTGCGCGTTCATGAGGTGCTTGACTTCAGCCCAGGCCTGCAGTTCCTGAGCTCAAGCCTGAGGGACAACTTGCCCCTGAGGCTTTATCTTCTAGCCTGTTTGCATTGAGCAAAGCGATTCAGACTATGTGTGTTGTTGACGACAGACAGTATCCTACCGTGTGTCCTTCACAGGATTCTTTCAGCTGATGCTTTAATTGCAAAACCTTTTTCACATCAGCCACGGCCATGTCAGCTCCTCACACGCATGCGCATTTCATGCACTTATTATAGTCTCGCCACATTTCTTTCGTCACCTTTATATGGGCGGAGACGATATAAGAGTGGATGTGGTGGTTCACCTTGATGGAACCCCTATTCTGTAGATTCATCTAGAATCCGCGCACGAGCTTTCGAATAAATAAAGCGAATACGATCCCAAAGAGTCCACAAACACAAGCAAAAACACTTTTAACACTGATCACTGAATTTAAGCGATTATTTACAACTTTGATCAAATTTACAGTGCACTGAAAAAACAAAAACACACTTCCTACTGATTGCATTTAATTGTTCGCGGTGTAATTTGTGCACATGCGTCAGACGCGTCGCGTCACGCGGTTCTACTCGTCAGCTGACCCTTCGAAACACCCATTGAATAATGTTGATTTAGTTGGGTTTTGGTTCATAATTTCCAGGAAAAAGTTTGGATGACGTAGCTTGCATGAATAATTTAACTTTTAAATAAAAGGTAACATGATATAATATAAAACTGCACTAGGGTAATTTATTAATGGGTTCACCTATAACACAAATTAATTCAAACATTATGAGTATTTTATAGTTGATCTTTTACTGTTACTTTATGTTTTAAGTCAAGTCACCTTTATTTATATAGCGCTTTTTACAATACAGATTGTATCAAAGCATGCTTCACAGTGATAACATGAAAATAATAAAATAAAGTTTGTTTCTAGACGAAAATTGCGTCATCGTCCACCTTAATATTGTTGAATATTAAATGTCCCCAACTAAGCACATTTTAGCACATTAGTGTAGGCGATAGAACGTTAGAACGTCCCACTAACGTTCCAATTTGGCTATTTTTTGCGGGAACCAAATATTACCTACTATTCAATACTGAACTATAGTATGTGTGTTTTTTATATATGTTTTGGTGTGTTCATATTAGTTTGGTGTGTCAAGTTAAAAAGTACATTAACCTTCTGATGAAAAGGTAGAAAACGCTTCTGGAGACGCCTGTTCTGTTCCGTTCATCCACAAATACACACGTCTTGCTTTTTCTTTTTGATGTGTTTTAATGTTTATCCTTCTTGTATAACGTTCCTGACAGAATCCGAGTCCACCAAACGCTCTTCACACCTTTATGTTTGTGTAATTCTGACCTGTTGCTGAAATATAACGGAGCACATTTGCACAACCACCTTTAGAGGAGGAGTTGTGTATTCCTCTGACGGGACACCCTCTCTCTCTCTCTCTCTCTCTCTCTCTCTCCTGCACACCAACTTAGGGGTGCAAGTCTGTCCTTCTCCTGCACCTACTTCACCTCGACATCTGTAAGTTATTGTTTTTATACTAAATGTTTTCGGTGGTTCTTTGCAGCAACATGGTTTCAACAAAGAGCATCTTCTTCACGGGCTTGGCTTTGTGGGGTTCTTGAGTTGATGGTTCTTGGGAGTTGCGTTATAGGTGTCAGATCAGAGTGTTCTCGGTTATTTACATTAATTAAAGTAACACACACACTTATATATCCTAGGCTACATGTGTGTGCGAATCGAGTACAAAGACAGCACGTATAGATCCTTGGAGTATAAATAATTTAATTTGTACACAGATAAAAAAGAAAAGAAAAAAGCGTTGGTGCTGAAAGCACAGATGGGTTCCAGTGACTTCGAGTCTATAAAAGGAACAGCAATGATACACAGCCTTTCTATTCTTGGCCATGGAACTTGTGACAGATGCAAAGAGAGGCATGCCGAGGTGATATGCATGCGATAACAACTCTTAAGAGTTCATTAAGATAAAGCTTACACTTCTTAGATGACTTTTGGTTTACCTATTTTTCTGTTTGTTTGTTTTTTTCGGTTCTTGTTAGAGTAACTAATTGTTAAAGGGATAGTTCATCCAAAAAATAAAATGCTGTCATCATTTACTGTTGTTCCAAACCTGTAAGAATTTCTTTCTTCTGGTGAACATAAAAGAAGATATTTTAAATAATATGTGCAGCCAAACAGGTATTGGACCCCATTGATTTCCATAAGAAGGAAAAATTGTTATTATTCCATAAAATACTATGGAAGTCTATGGGGACCATCAACTTGTCTGGTTTCATTTTTGGGTGAACTATCCAACATGAGAAAAGTGTCCGACTGGTTCAGTATGAGAATGTTGAGAAGTTGTTTTTTATTGCTGATAAATAGTCGAATTTAAAGGGACATAGTGATGGGGAAAGAAATATGAGATGGGCTTAAAAATGAAAGCTTTTGCATTCTCTCGCAAATGCTTTGCGCTCCCCCTTTGCATTTCAAGTTCTTTGAGAGTGAACGCAAAGTTTCTCGGAAGCTCAAAAGCTTTGGAATATATAATTTTTCTCCCATCTCATATTTTTTCCCATCACAATGTCCCTTTAGTGCCTCGGTAGGGGTCTGATTGTTTAAAGGACATTAAAAATGGAAGGGGATGTTTGTTTGTTCATGTTGTTTTCTTTCTCTTCAAATAAAGTGTGGACTATTCTACCTGTTGTTCTTTACACTGCTAGCATACATTGTGAAATGTTTCCCCACTTGGAACCCTGGTAATCTGAAAAAGTGTGTATCTGAAACAGGGTGATCCTATCCAATTTTGCTTTAAAAAACCAGCACAAAAGTAAGATTGGTTACCTGATCCTGGATAGCAAACCATGGGGTTTCCAAATCTATAAATCATTCTGATCCAAATTCAGGGTACGTTTACACAACTATACGCTTAAAAACTGAGAAGTTTTTCCTTTGGGTTTTCCTCATACAGACGACACCATTGTTAAAACGGTCCACATTCACACGGATCTGCAAAAACAACTAAAAACGCTGTATTCTGCTGCCAGGCCAGTAGATGGCGATGAAACACTATAGACTGAACATGTAATACGCATGTGCATGACGTCATTGTCTTCAGAGATTCGCTTTTTTGTTGTTTACAGGGAGACCTTGCATTTTGAAACCCGTTTTCAGGCACCAAAAGGCCGTTGTCGTGTGAATGAACGGCCACAACACATAAAAAGTTTTAAGTTTTTTAGTTGAAAACGGTGTCGTGTAAACAGCCCCTAAATTTGAGCCCAGTCTGCAACCACAATGCAAATTTAGGTGGACACATCCTAACCTGCAATTGTAATATGGTCAGTGAATAAGGCTTTTTCAAAAACCTTGAGCTATTATGTTTGGTCCACCCAGTCTTGGGTATTGGTTAACATCCTTTTTAATGGAAAAAAAAATACTTTATATACTTTAAAATGTGCTCTCCTTTTGTCAAAAATAGGTCTTGGCTGTGACCCATCACTACAGTCATGGCACCCAAAAAGAACAAGACTGCTAAGAAGAACAAAGCTGATATCAATGAAATGACAATTATGGTAGAGGACAGTCCAAGCAACAAAATCAATGGGCTCAACACTCTCCTGGAATGTGGAAATGGCTTTAGTTGTATATCAACTGAGGTCACTGACCCCGTCTATGCACCAAATCTCTTGGAGGGTCTTGGCAACATGAGGCAAGACAGCTTTCTCTGCGATCTGACTGTCGCAACCAAGTCCAAGTCTTTTGAAGTTCACAAGGTTGTGATGGCTTCTTGCAGCGAGTACATCCAAACAATGCTCAGGAAGGATCCGTCCCTCAAGAAGATTGAGCTCAGTGATTTGTCCCCGGTTGGCCTGGCTACAGTCATCACATATGCCTATTCTGGAAAACTCACCTTGTCGCTCTACACAATTGGTAGCACTATCTCAGCAGCCTTGCTGTTGCAAATCCATACTTTGGTGAAGATGTGCAGCGATTTCTTAATGCGGGAGACCAGCGTGGAAAACTGCATGTATGTTGTGAACATCGCCGATACTTACAATCTGAAGGAGACGAAAGAAGCTGCTCAGAAGTTCATGCGGGAGAACTTTATTGAGTTCTCCGAAATGGAGCAGTTCCTAAAACTCACCTACGAGCAAATCAGCGAATTTCTCACGGACGACTCCCTTCACTTGCCTTCTGAGCTCACGGCTTTCCAGATCGCGATCAAGTGGCTGGACTTCGATGACAAGAGGCTGAAGTACTCGCCCGATCTCCTGTCCAACATTCGCTTTGGAACGATCTCACCTCAGGACCTTGTCAGTCACGTGCAAAACGTTCCCAGGATGATGCAAGATTCTGAGTGCCACCGTCTTTTGGTGGATGCCATGAATTACCACCTGCTGCCATTCCAGCAGAACATCTTGCAATCCAGAAGAACCAAGGTCCGCGGAGGCCTACGAGTTCTGCTCACGGTGGGTGGACGGCCTGCGCTTACCGAGAAATCCCTCAGCAAGGACATTCTCTACAGAGATGAAGACAATGTCTGGAACAAGCTGACGGAGATGCCCGCGAAGAGCTTCAATCAGTGCGTGGCTGTTTTGGATGGGTTCCTTTACGTGGCCGGTGGTGAAGACCAGAACGATGCAAGGAACCAAGCAAAACATGCCGTCAGCAATTTCAGCAGGTACGATTTTACATTATTTTTAGTAGTAAAAAATTACATTATTTTTTAGTAATCGAAATGAAACCGCATGCAATTTGGCAAAGGCTGTCATTATTTTATGCACAGTTTGTAAGTGCAGCGGCTCCAGAGAGCGTCTCTCACACACACACACACACACACACACACACACACACACACACACACACACACACACACACACACACCACATATCCCTCTAAACACCAGAGGGCGTCTCACACACACACACACACACACACACCACATATACCTCTGAACGCAAGAGGGCGTCTCACACACACACATACACACACACACACACACCACATATACCTCTAAACACCAGAGAGCGTCTCACACACACACACCACATATACCTCTGAACACAAGAGACCGTCTCTCACACACACACACACACACACACACCACATATACCTCTAAACACAAGAGAGCGTCTCACACACACACACACCACATATACCTCTGAACACAAGAGAGCGTCTCACACACACACACACACACACCACATATACCTCTAAACACAAGAGAGCGTCTCACACACACACACACACACCACATATACCTCTGAACGCAAGAGGGCGTCTCACACACACACACCACATATACCTCTAAACACCAGAGAGCGTCTCACACAAACACACACACACCACATATACCTCTGAACACAAGAGGGCGTCTCACAGACACATACACAACACACACACACACACACACACACCACATATACCTCTGAACGCAAGAGGGCGTCTCCCACTGACACACACACACCACATATACCTCTAAACACAAGAGAGCGTCTCACACACACACACACACACACACACACACACCACATATACCTCTAAACACAAGAGAGCGTCTCACACAAACACACACACACACACACACCACATATACCTCTAAACACAAGAGAGCGTCTCACACAAACACACACCACATATACCTCTGAACACAAGAGGGCGTCTCACACACACACACACACACACACACCACATATACCTCTAAACACCAGAGAGCGTCTTACAGACACACACACACACCAAATATACCTCTGAACACAAGAGGGCGTCTCACAGACACACACACACACACACACTACATATACCTCTGAACGCAAGAGGGCGTCTCACACACACACACACACACCACATATACCTCTGAACACAAGAGGGCGTCTCACAGACACCACATATACCTCTAAACACCAGAGAGCGTCTCACACACACACACACACACACACACACACATACCTCTGAACGCAAGAGGGCGTCTCACACACACACCACATATACCTCTGAACGCAAGAGAGCGTCTCACACACACACACACACACCACATATACCTCTGAACGCAAGAGGGCGTCTCACACACACACACCACATATACCTCTAAACACCAGAGAGCGTCTCAAACACACACACACACACACACCACATATACCTCTAAACACTAGAGGGCGTCTCACACACACACACACACACACACACACACCACATATACCTCTAAACACTGGAGGGCGTCTCACACACACACACACACACACACCACATATACCTCTAAACACTAGAGGGCGTCTCACACACACACACACACACACCACATATACCTCTGAACACAAGAGGGCGTCTCACACACTCGCACTCACACACACACACCACATATACCTCTAAACACAAGAGGGCGTCTCACACACTCGCACTCACACACACACACCACATATACCTCTAAACACAAGAGGGCGTCTTACAGACACACACACACACACACACACACACACACACCACATATACCTCTAAACACTAGAGGGCGTCTCACACACACACACCACATATACCTCTAAACACAAGAGGGCGTCTCACACACTCGCACTCACACACACACACCACATATACCTCTAAACACAAGAGGGCGTCTTACAGACACACACACACACACACACACACACACCACATATACCTCTAAACACAAGAGGGCGTCTTACAGACACACACACACACACACACCACATATACCTCTAAACACAAGAGGGCGTCTCAAACACTCACACACACACACAAAAACACACACCACATATCCCTCTAAACACCAGAGGGCGTCTCACACACTCGCACTCACACACACACACACCACATATACCTCTAAACACAAGAGGGCGTCTCACAGACACACACACACACACACACACACACATACTACATATACCTCTAAACACCAGAGAGCGTCTCACACACCACATATACCTCTAAACACTAGAGAGCGTCTCACACACACACACACACACACACACACACACACACACACACACACACACTCACACACACTCACACACACCACATATACCTCTAAACACCAGAGAGCGTCTCACACACTCACACACACACACACACACACACACACACACCACATTTCCCTCTAAACACCAGAGGGCGTCTCACACACACACACACTCACACACACACACACACACACACACACCACATATACCTCTGAACGCAAGAGGGCGTCTCACACACACACACACACACACACACACACACAGACACACACCACATATACCTCTGAACAAAAGAGGGCGTCTCACAGACACACACACACACACACACACACACACACACACACACACACACACAGACACACACCACATATACCTCTGAACACAAGAGGGCGTCTCACACACACACACACACACACACACAGACACACACCACATATACCTCTGAACGCAAGAGGGCGTCTCACACACACACACACACACCACATATACCTCTGAACACAAGAGGGCGTCTCACACACACACACACACAGACACACACACACACACACAGACACACACCACATATACCTCTGAACACCAGAGGGCGTCTCACACACACAGACACACACACACAGACACACACCACATATACCTCTGAACGCAAGAGGGCGTCTCACACACACACACACACACACACACACACACAGACACACACCACATATACCTCTGAACACAAGAGGGCGTCTCACACACACACACACACAGACACACACACACACACACAGACACACACCACATCTACCTCTAAACACAAGAGGGCGTCTTACAGACACACACACACACACACACTACATATACCTCTAAACACCAGAGAGCGTCTCACACACTCACACACCACATATACCTCTAAACACTAGAGGGCGTCTCACACACACACACACACTCACACACACCACATATACCTCTGAACACAAGAGGGCGTCTCACAGACACACACACCACATATCCCTCTAAACACCAGAGGGCGTCTCACACACACACACACACACACACACAGACACACACACACACCACATATACCTCTGAACGCAAGAGGGCGTCTCACACACACACACACACACACACACACACACACACACACAGACACACACCACATATACCTCTGAACACAAGAGGGCGTCTCACAGACACACACACACACACACACACACACAGACACACACCACATATCCCTCTAAACACCAGAGAGCGTCTCACACACACGCACTCACACACACACACCACATATACCTCTAAACACCAGAGAGCGTCTCACACACACACACACACACCACATATACCTCTAAACACCAGAGAGCGTCTCACACACTCACACACACCACATATACCTCTAAACACCAGATAGCGTCTCACACACACACACACACACACCACATATACCTCTGAACACAAGAGGGCGTCTCACAGACACACACACAGACACACACCACATATACCTCTGAACACAAGAGGGCGTCTCACAGACACACACACACACACACACACACACAGACACACACCACATATCCCTCTAAACACCAGAGAGCGTCTCACACACACGCACTCACACACACACACCACATATACCTCTAAACACCAGAGAGCGTCTCACACACACACACACACACACCACATATACCTCTAAACACCAGAGAGCGTCTCACACACTCACACACACACACACCACATATACCTCTAAACACCAGATAGCGTCTCACACACACACACACACACACCACATATACCTCTGAACACAAGAGGGCGTCTCACAGACACACACACACACACACTACATATACCTCTGAACGCAAGAGGGCGTCTCACACACACACACACACACCACATATACCTCTAAACACTAGAGGGCGTCTCACACACACACACACACACACACCACATATACCTCTAAACACCAGAGAGCGTCTCAAACACACACACACACACACACCACACATACCTCTAAACACTAGAGGGCGTCTCACACACACACACACACACACACACACACACACACACACACACACACACACCACATATACCTCTAAACACTAGAGGGCGTCTCACACACACACACACACACACACACACCACATATACCTCTAAACACTAGAGGGTGTCTCACACACACACACACACACACCACATATACCTCTGAACACAAGAGGGCGTCTCACACACTCGCACTCACACACACCACATATCCCTCTAAACACCAGAGGGCGTCTCACACACTTGCACTCACACACACACACCACATATACCTCTAAACACAAGAGGGCGTCTTACAGACACACACACACACACACACACACACACCACATATACCTCTAAACACAAGAGGGCGTCTCAAACACTCACACACACACACACACAAAAACACACACCACATATCCCTCTAAACACCAGAGGGCGTCTCACACACTCGCACTCACACACACACACACCACATATACCTCTAAACACAAGAGGGCGTCTCACAGACACACACACACACACACACACACACATACCACATATACCTCTAAACACCAGAGAGCGTCTCACACACTCACACACCACATATACCTCTAAACACTAGAGGGCGTCTCACACACACACACACACACACACACACTCACACACACCACATATACCTCTAAACACCAGAGAGCGTCTCACACACTCACACACCACATATACCTCTAAACACTAGAGGGCGTCTCACACACACACACACACACACACACACACACACACACACCACATATACCTCTGAACACAAGAGGGCGTCTCACAGACACACACACCACATTTCCCTCTAAACACTAGAGGGCGTCTCACACACACACACACACTCACACACACACACACACACACACCACATATACCTCTGAACGCAAGAGGGCGTCTCACACACACACACACACACACAGACACACACCACATATACCTCTGAACAAAAGAGGGCGTCTCACAGACACACACACACACACACACACAGACACACACCACATATACCTCTGAACACAAGAGGGCGTCTCACACACACACACATACAGACACACACACACACACACACAGACACACACCACATATACCTCTGAACGCAAGAGGGCGTCTCACACACACACACACACACACAGACACACACCACATATACCTCTGAACACAAGAGGGCGTCTCACAGACACACACACACACACACACACACACACACACACACACAGACACAGACACAGACACAGACACACACCACATATACCTCTGAACACAAGAGGGCGTCTCACAGACACACACACCACATTTCCCTCTAAACACTAGAGGGCGTCTCACACACACACACACACTCACACACACACACACACACACACACCACATATACCTCTGAACGCAAGAGGGCGTCTCACACACACACACACACACACAGACACACACCACATATACCTCTGAACAAAAGAGGGCGTCTCACAGACACACACACACACACACAGACACACACCACATATACCTCTGAACACAAGAGGGCGTCTCACACACACACACATACAGACACACACACACACACACAGACTCACACCACATTTCCCTCTAAACACTAGAGGGCGTCTCACACACACACACACACTCACACACACACACACACACACACACCACATATACCTCTGAACGCAAGAGGGCGTCTCACACACACACACACACACACAGACACACACCACATATACCTCTGAACAAAAGAGGGCGTCTCACAGACACACACACACACACACAGACACACACCACATATACCTCTGAACACAAGAGGGCGTCTCACACACACACACATACAGACACACACACACACACACAGACACACACCACATATACCTCTGAACACAAGAGGGCGTCTCACAGACACACACACACACACACACACACACACACACAGACACAGACACAGACACAGACACACACCACATATACCTCTGAACACAAGAGGGCGTCTCACACACACACACACACAGACACACACACACAGACACACACACCACATCTACCTCTAAACACAAGAGGGCGTCTTACAGACACACACACACACACACCACATATACCTCTAAACACTAGAGGGCGTCTCACACACACACACACACTCACACACACCACATATACCTCTGAACACAAGAGGGCGTCTCACAGACACACACACCACATATCCCTCTAAACACCAGAGGGCGTCTCACACACACACACACACACACACACACACACACACACACACACACCACATATACCTCTGAACGCAAGAGGGCGTCTCACACACACACACACACACACACACACACACACACAGACACACACCACATATACCTCTGAACACAAGAGGGCGTCTCACAGACACACACACACACACAGACACACAGACACACACCACATATCCCTCTAAACACCCGATAGCGTCTCACACACACACACACACACACACCACATATACCTCTGAACACAAGAGGGCGTCTCACACACACACACACACACACACACACACACACACAACATATACCTCTAAACACCAGATAGCGTCTCACACACACACACACACACACACCACATATACCTCTAAACACCAGATAGCGTCTCACACACACACACACACCACATATACCTCTAAACACCAGATAGCGTCTCACACACACACACACACACACACCACATATACCTCTGAACACAAGAGGGCGTCTCACACACACGCACTCTCACACACACACACACACACACACACACACACACACACCACATATACCTCTGAACACAAGAGGGCGTCTCACAGACACACACACACACCACATATCCCTCTGAACCATATCTCTACACAATGAAATTAAGATGACATCAATCACTCATTTAGCAGCCTATAGGATAAAAAGTGACACCGTCAACAACAGTTATGCGGTGTGTCGGCGCCCTCGTGGCCCTGAGCCTGAGGGCAGGGTGTCGAACAGGGTATGGGCAGGGTGTGTAGGATCCGATGATTGCTGCTCTTCATGCAGCCTACTGAGATAGATGTCCTCAAGGCTGGAAGAGGTGCACCGATTATTCTCTGACAAGACCATAGGGTTTCTCGTTTGTCATTTTCACTGTGCACATAAAGTGTGTCATTTGGGACAGGACCGGTATCGCTGCAAGATAGAGGGGAAGTTATTTTGATCAAAGATTACAAGGGAACATACATAAAAAATATGATGATGTGTACAGATAAATCCTTTGTAACAAACACTGCAATATTCCATAAAAATAAGAATTGTCCGTTTTGATTTCATGGCTTTATCTGATGTCCACTGGCCTGTATGCATCACTTACGAGTATTTCTCTCCTCAGATATGACCCCCGATTCAACACGTGGATCCACCTGGCTAACATGATCCAGAAGCGCACTCATTTCAGCCTCAACACCTTCAACGGCCTCCTGTTCGCTATAGGGGGACGCAATTCTGAAGGCTGTCAGGCGTCCGTCGAGTGCTACGTTCCCTCATCGAACCAATGGCAAATGAAAGCTTCAATGGAAGTCCCTAGATGTTGCCATGGCAGCACAGTTATCGACGGCAAGATCTTGGTTAGCGGCGGTTACATTAACAACGCCTACTCTCGCGCCGTGTGTTCTTACGACCCGTCCACCGATAGTTGGCAGGATAAGAATAGCCTGAGCAGCCCGAGAGGATGGCATTGCTCGGTCACCGTCGGAGATCGCGCTTACGTTATCGGCGGAAGCCAATTGGGCGGGCGTGGCGAGCGTGTAGACGTCTTACCGGTTGAATGCTACAACCCTCACTCGGGCCAGTGGAGCTACGTCGCCCCCTTGCTGACGGGAGTGAGCACAGCAGGTGCTGCCACCTTGAATAGCAAGATTTACCTCCTGGGTGGATGGAACGAGATTGAGAAGAAGTATAAAAAATGCATTCAGGTGTTTAACCCCGATCTTAACGATTGGACTGAGGATGACGAGTTGCCCGAGGCTACGGTCGGTATCTCATGTTGCGTTGTCACCATCCCCGCACGCAAAACACGAGAGTCGAGGGCCAGCTCTGTTTCATCCGCACCGATTAGTATATAAGCTGTGAGAGAGAGCCGTGGGGAAATGTTGCGAGTTGTTATTGAGTATGATTTTTTATTACTATTTGTTAAAGGTCAGCTTTTCACAGATGCTAAGATTGTCAGTTCATAGGCATCTCGGGAATGTTGAATGTCAAATCCCCACATAGCAGGGGTGTAACGGTAACGGTTTTGGGATCGTGGTTCGATATGAGTTTGGTACGTTAACACTCCACCCCCCTCCCACCCCCCTGATTCCTGATTGCTTGAAATAAAAAAATTCAGGAATTGTTGATATGTTACTCTAATCGATAGATTGACAAATGCTGCGCGGTAAAATGCGACGGCTGTTTTTTCAAACGTATTGGTTTGATAGCCTACGCTGTGATATTCTTTGCGCGTGAGAGTTCATTAACATGCGGGACAGTGGCGTATGCACAAAGTCCAGTATTATGCTTTTTCACAAAATCATGGAAAGATGAGCAAGAATTGGAGAAAAAGCCTACTTTACATTTCCACAAGGAGACAGCGAGTGAAACGACACCTGAGATAACAACTCTGTCATTTATGGTCATGCAGATACGAGGAAGACATCGTTCAAAAGTGTAAAGGGTCTGTTTTTATTTGTGTACACTCACAATACAAACTAAACACTGTGCTTTTGGAAAATAAAGAAAACAAACAGGATGCCGCTTTGCTGAAGTTTGTGGAGCGTGTCACAAAAATGAATCGAAACTCAGCGTATAGCTAGCAAGCTCTTGCGTGCCATCTGAACTAAAACCCTGCGTCTCAATGTCCATACTATCATCATAAACAGTGTGTGAGATTAAAATAAGTGTGTCCCAAAGCATAGTATGTTGAAAAGATTATGCCAGAAGTCCCCGGATGATCTACTATTTCCGGTGGATTTTCGAAGTGTGGATCTGTGCTCACTATAACAGCTACTATTACCCACAATCCACTGCGCTTTGGAGGAGGGTTCAGTTCAGAACTACAAACATGAATAAAAAATGTTCAGAAAACTACAAAACATGGCGGATGTGCGCAACCGACGGTTAAGTAGAGAGGTTAGGTAAAGGGCTAATGACTAATAAACAACATTTAAACTGATAAAAAATATTTATTTAATGGCATCCGTGTTATATTTTATCTGCAACAACAAGACAGGAGGATGCGTGTAACTAAGCATCAGAGATCAACCGTTAAAGACGCTATTATAATGAAGTGATAGTTTCTCGCAAAGCTTGTCTACTCTTCTGCTACTCTAAAGTATCTACTTTTTCTTCACAGAAGACGACATACTTTTAGGGCGTAGTATAAATATGCGAATTGAGACGTAGGCTGCGTCCCAATTGGCCTACAACTATGCCCTAAAAGTATGTACTCTTTTTGTGAAGAAAAAGTACATACTTTTGAGTGTGTAGCAAAAGAATAGGCAAGCTTTGGGACATACTACTTCGTCATCATTAACGGACAGATCTGTCGCGTGCATCCTGTCACCATAAACTGTCCTGTCAATCATCTTGTCACAGTTAAAATCCTCCATTCAATCTAATTTAATTTCCTACCGTTTCGGAGAGAACTGTAGAAGCACGATCATCTGCCAGTCGCGAGTCTTTCATGAGGAGACTCTCCTCGTGTGTTTGCAATTTGAATGTAATGATGCATTTAAAAGTTAATGGCTAAACGTATCTTTACAAAAGTTCACAATGCTGCTGCAGATGCAATATAATGCAGACAACATTGAATAAATACGTTTTCGTCAGGTTAGATACTGGTAATTAATCACTCAAACCCCTTTATCTAAACCTCTCTACATAACCGCCGGACTCGCGCCCTCCATGTCTGTAGTTTTTTAACACTTTTCACTCGTGTTTGTAGTTCTAATCGAATCCTCGTCCAGCGCGCGATGGGTTGTGGGCAATATCAGCCGTTAGAGTGCGCATCGATCTGCACTTCGGATTCTGACCGGAAATAGTAGATCATCCGGGTATCTTTGGAACACTCATTTCAACATACTACGATTTGGGACATACTAATTCTATTTTCGAATACTATTTAGGACATATAATATGCGAATTGGGACGCAGCAGTAGATCGTTTCTTCTTCTTCTTCTTCTGCTCTTTTTCCTGTTGTGGCGGTTAGCAAACAGCGTTGCATAACCGCGCGCGCCCCCTCCTGGACTGAGTGTGTATCGCCTGTGACCGTGTTCATCACATGACTGTATGAACCGAACCGTGACGCCTGTACCGAGGCCAATACCTGTACCGTTACACCCCTACAACATGGAAATCACAAATTGTATAAAAATTCACGATTATTTATATAAGTCGCTATGTTTAAAATGTAAGCATTTTGAAATAAACAAAAAAGTATTGATGTGTATTTAAAGGTGGTTCAAAGGTTGTGGAAACAGGGAAAGTGAGAGAGATTTGTCTTGGAGGTAGAATTATTGTTTATAATGTTTATGGAAAAGGAAATGCACACAAACAATACATATCTGTAAAATCAAGAGTTTACAGTCATAATTTTCAGTGGGAACACATTTCCCAAGTGGGGCCAGTTCGGTTCGATTAGTCCCTTAATGTACAGAATGAGGTAATTACAACATATTAGCCATTGGATTAACAAACAATTATGCAGATACTTATTAAAGCATTACTTTCTAATGTTGCCATTTCTACTGCACTGTACACATGTGAGCTTATTTATGTATAAGCCAGGTTTTTCATTTCACTTACTCGTCTACTGTCTTCTTCATTAATCATTAGGACGCAGGGAGATAGCAAAGGTTTATAACCCAGCTTGCACTGGAAAAATACAAAAGCAGAAAGTGTGTGAAGATTGATGTGAAGAACACTGAATGAATAGATAACTGTGAACACGTTTTGGCCTGAACTGTCTAGAGGACAAACACAAACATCTGCTTTGTTTCCTGATGGTTCATGAACTTTAATGCTCTGATTAAAAACAGAAATGTGACAACTGAACACACTACTGATTTTATTACACTAAAAAGATATTGCTTATTAATGTAAATCATTGGATTGCATTTAGCATTATACATGATACGTGTTGTCAAATAATAAAGCTCTGCATATTTATTAAAGCTTCTTAAGAAATGTTGCTGTTGACATTTTTCTATTTTTATTGACTATATATATATATATACACTTACACTACAAGTCTAAAGTTTAAGATCAGTAAGATTTTTTACGTTTTTAAAAGAAGCAGCATTTATTTGATTAAAAATACAAAAGAAAAAAACAGTAATATTGTTAAATATTATTTAAAATGTAAATTAAATTTTAAAAGTTTTCTATTTTAATATATATTAAAGTGTAATTTCTTCCTGTGATCAAAGCTGTATTTCAGCATCATTACTCCAGTCTTCAGTGTCACATGACCCTTCAGAAATCAGGAGAATATGTGGATTTAATGCTCAAAAAACGCATTATTATTATCAATGTTGAAAACAGTTGTGTAAATGTTTTCCAAAAAATCCATTGAATGTTACAAAAGCTTTCTATTTCAGATAAATACTGTTCTTTTGAACTTTCTAAAATTAAAGATTTAATAATTTCCCTTTCTGTTTGTCTGACCAATGGTAGACAGTCATTGTTATTTTTGCAGCTAGAGGCACAGATAGGACTCAATAAACCTGTACAAAACTCAAAAGTTCACAAAGTAAACATACCGGTGGGCGTTGGAGCTAGTGGCAGATAACAGACAGTACGACAATGAAAAATCACATTTATGATGATGAGAAAAGTGAATCTGCAGGAAGTGACCCCTGACCTAATAATAAAGGCGTGATCCCATGTGCCCTTTCCCATTTACGTTACTGAATTATTCAATACAAACTGTGTACAGGTGTCACATAAAAGCATCTACAACAGCTTAAAGGGATAAACCCAGGAAAGGAGATATTTTGATGAATATGGGTGACCAAACTTGATGGACCCCGTTGACTTCCATAGTATGAAAAAGAAAATTAATCAACTCTATTCTTCAAAATATCTTCTTTTGTGTTCAGCAGAAGAAAGAAATTCATACAGACCAACATGAGGGTGAGTAAATGATGGCAGGAGTTTTGGGTGAACTATCCCTTTAACAGAAGGTTACATTCTGTATGGTTATAAAATAGTACTAATAATAGAGAAAAACATTAGGGAACATTCTGTGTAAGGTTAAGGTATGAATTAATTGTTATTATAAAAATAACCATTAGGGAATGTTCTATCACTGTGTAAAGAATTAATGGTTATTAAAATCAATAAATAAATATTAGGGAATGTTCTGTGTAGAAATGAATGGTTATAAATAATAAAAAAAAGCGTTCTGTGTAAAGAACGAATGGAAAGAAGAAAGAAAGAAAGAAAGAAAGAAAGAAAGAAAGAAAGAAAGAAAGAAAGAAAGAAAGAAAGAAAGAAAGAAAGAAAACATTTGGGAACGTCCTGTGTAAGGAATTAACGTTTATAAAAATAAATAAATAACCATTAAGGAACGTTCTTTGTAAAAAATGAATGATTATAAATAAATAAATAGTAAATAACCATTAGGGAATGTTCTGTGTAAATAATTAATGGTTATGAATAAATAAAAAAATAAATAAATAAAATAACCATTAGCGAACATTCTGTACAATGGCTCAAAAACCCCATAACAAACCCTAACCCTAAAGTTTCGTCATGAACGCTTCTTTAAACACACACATTAGGGAACGTGCTGTATAAGTGACGGTAACGTTATTTGTCTCAAAATCATGCAGCGAATGTTCTGGGAACGGTATTTCATGGTTGTAAAAATAAAACCTAAAAACCCGTTGTGTTTGCTGACCTTGGTGTTGCTCCAACCATAACCCAAATGATTCACAGCCATCGTATTCCAAAATACAAGCAATGAAACAATATTTTCACACAAATACAATATATTTTTGCATGGTCATGATTACAAAAGCACATTCAAACTGATGCGCGTGTTGTTTCCTTGACCACGCATCATCATCATCATCATCATCAGCGCAACACAAAGAGGAAGAAGGAATTGCTGAGTCATAATATGATGACGTGCCTGCAACGACACGGTCACGTGTTTTCAGTGCAAGCAAAGTGTGTGCGCGCGAGGACAGGACTGACATAACTCGCGCACTCCGATCAAATATCAACAGATCGCAGCTCGAGGCCGCTTTATTCGCGCATAACCTGAGTTATAGTGTAACCTTCCCTTGAGAAAGCGCGTGGAAACCAAAGCGAATTATTTCCTACTTTAAAAACGAATCGTTGAAGGGCCTAGCGCGCGCGCTCGCATTATATATAATCGTTTATTAATATCGCGAAACGCGTGACGCGGCGGAGAAGTTGCAGTTGAAGTTCGTAATAATCATAAAATCAGTTGTAGGTTTGTGATATGGGCTTGCTGTCACAAGGCTCACCGCTCAACTGGGAAGAGACCAAGAAACATGCTGACCACGTTAGAAAGCACGGCATCCTCCAGTTCCTCAACATCTACAATAAGGTGAAGGAGCGACAGAAGGATGTGCTGAAATGGGGAGATGAGGTGAGGATGCATGCTCTCCTTTACATCTTCAGAAAGCATATATTAGATTGCGTGCATTGAACGATGCGATGTTGATGCTGCTTGAGAGCAGGTGCACCTTCAGCTCACTGTGTGGTTGTTATTAATGCACTCATTTCTGGACACACTTGACTTGATCTTAAAAAAAAACATTGTAAAAGCTAATGCTTACAATCTTGCACTTGGTTTTGTAGATAAATGCAAAGTTTAGGCTTTATATAAGGTGTCTATTTTACAGCAATGCAAAGAAAAAGAGTCTGGTAGGAAAAGAATGTGCTTTATTGTGTTGATGCTGGATTGCAAAACATTGCTGTTATTGAGTTGGATATAGTTAAGGTTAGATACAGGTTTGGTGAGTTAAGGGTTGGTTAAGGGTGAGTTAAGGGGTTAGGGAAGGTCAACAATGTAATTAACCCAAACTATCCGGTTCAGCAAATGCTCAGCTGACCTTTGAACTCCTCAGTAATGTTTAAAAGTAATCTTTGGATGAAGTCCCCCTGTAGTCAATCATTTCATCCTTTAAAACTCACCTTTGATCAATAAAATGACATATTTAAACATTTCAATGCCTTAAAATAGCTTGAATGTAACTCGACACCCTTGCCTCATTTAGTATGCGCGGTTCTATGAATATGCAAATGAGCCCCGCCTCCACTCACTCACGATCATACGTTGATCTGATTGGTTGCAAGGTCGTTTGTGACGTCAGAAACGCCAGTTTTAAGCATAAAATACTCGACTTATAGATGTACACATGGTTTGTCTTAAAGCATATTAAAAACACCACATAGACATATAAACAACATTAAAAGCTGGATTTTCACCACAGGGGACTTTACACCACTTCAAGAGATTGTGCTGAATATCCAGGCAAATGTGGCAACTTTAAAGAAGCTCAAATACAATATCTTTTGGGTTTAACATAATACTCTCCCATTTTTGTTAGCATATTTCATAGGTTTGGTTATTATTCCAACTGTGGGAAGTGAATGGGCTTGTCCACACTTTCCACTGGTATATTGAGTAATGTGTGTGTGTGTGTGTGTGTGTGTGTGTGTGTGTGTGTGTGTGTGTATAGCAGCATGTGTAGATCTGCCCTCTTACGCAGTGATTTAAGTTTGTAGATTTTGTGCAAAGATGTCAATTGCAAAATCCTGTTTCGTTGGGTTGGATGGCTGTGCAGTAAGTCATCTTTCAGTGAGCTGTTCTCTGTTATTTAAAGATGTAAAGTGTATTATTTAAAGAGTACTAAATTAAACATTTGGAGCCTAAAAGTGTTTGCATGTACAAACTCGCAGTTCATGTAGGATCAACAGGCTAATGTCGATTTCTGAGCCTCCTATTGAAATGGCTTTTCATTTCATTACCTTTGACCAGCCAGAAGACGTCAGTGGATTTACGATAAAACCTGCTGGAATGTTGTTGGTTTAGATTAATCCTTTTAGATGGGGTTGGGGGGGAAGAATGGAAAAATGGAAAGTCATCCGACTAGGAATGCGTTTTTACTTTCATAATGAATGTAATAAGAAGAAAAACACCGTGCTTTTGTCACTGTTGGTTGGGTTTGCAAGGCAAATGCACTCACACATAATGTGCATATAATACCTCAGCCAAAGCAGGACTCTTTACTTGTGGTCACTGTTTGCTACAGTAGTAATATGATAAACCGTGTGATAAGAAGTCTAACTCATCCCACAGGTGGAGTACATGTTGGTGGAAATGGATGACAAACATGAAAAAGCCCGTCTGGTCCTGAACGGGAAGGAGGTTTTGGAAATCCTTCAGGAAAAGGGGGAAAAGATCAACCCCAAGTGAGTCACTGATTGTGTCACAAAAATATTCTGAACCTGTTGGTGTGATGAGGTCCCAGGAAAAACTTTGACCAACTTTTTCCAGTTAGAATATTTTTTTTTTATATATTTGAAAGCCGATAACCGATATATTGGCCGATAAATCTAAATCCAAAATTGTATAATTTTTTGAGAGCCTGATTACAAAAACAAAAGTCTCATTAATAGCCATGTCCCAAACACACAATTTTAATGTTCTCATTATAATGTTATGTGGCCGATCTGACAGACTTGTGCTGCACATGTGGCACTTTACTGTGTTTTCCTTTTTGAAGTGATTTTGATCATATTTCAAGCAATTCAAAACCATCATGTTGAACAGTTGCATCTGAAGTAGGGCTGCACGTTTTCAAGTTTTTCATTAACCGTTAACCGAGGCCCTTAGCGGCTAATACTCGGTTAACCATACTGTGCGCGCCGCAACCCCGAGATGCAGACACACGAGAAAGGGGTAGTTCATTTTTAACACCTTTAATAACTGGTTGGACCACATTTGAAACGAAATTAATCTATAGAAATAAAACGCAGTGGTAAGGACAGAGCAGTTATGGTGTGTTCACACCCAACGTGAATTTAATTATTTGCGCGAGTGGATTACAAACAAAGTCAATGCAAAGACGCGAATAGACGCATCATTCGTGACGGGCGTTGCGAATGACGCGAATTGGGCGACGCGTTTGTCGCGAATGTCTTCCGCGCAAGTTGAAAAATTTGAACTCGAGCGAATGTTCAAGCGTTTAACTAGACGCGATTTGACGCTCTATTCGCGTTCGGTGTGAACACACCATAATGATGCCCAGGTGTTGGCTGTTGAGATGGTACAACAACGAGCTTGTACTTGAAGTATATCTAAGCACTGCATTGCAATACTTGCATTTTGCCCCTTCATTCTCGATTTTAAAGTGCTCCCACACTGTGCTTTTCTTTGCCCGCTTCATATTAGAAAACTGGTCATGACTACTTGTGGACATTACGAATGTCTGGGAGCGCTCTGGCGGTCTCTGGTGGTGCAAAAATGTATTACAACTAAATTAAATGCGCGCCATTGACGCCACTTAACCGAGCAAAATGTTTCACTCGGTTACGCAATTTTTAGCGGTTAATCGGTTAACCATGGACACCCCTAATCTGAAGCACCTCAGCTGAAGGAAATAATACATTATTTATCGGCTTTAATATATCGACCGAATGTTCTTATCGGGCCGATAATGATAACATTTAAAATGATCACTTATTATCGGTTTATACCGATATGGTGGCCGATGTATATCGTGCATCCCTAATTATTTTGCTTACATACCCAGAGGCTTGTTACAGGCTCCTCACAATCATGACTTCAAAAATAGCAGGTTTAAAGCCGGGATAAAAAGGGTTTGTCCCCAGTGTTGATTTGTTTGATTTATTAGCTGGTTTGTCCTTTTGTACACTTTAACTGTAAAGTCTTGCAGCCAATCCCTCTTTTATGCATGAGTTTAATAAGTTGTCAAGATCGATTGTATCTTTTGTGTTTACTGTTCCTCTCCCTTGGATTAGACTTGCCTCACTTATGCTATTTTAAAGGCTCCTTTTGGCGTCTCCAACAAATGGATTAAACGCATCCAAGGTCAAAAACACTTTTATTTTCTCCTAATCTCCACTGCAGCATCAGCTCTTTTCTCTCAGTGTCTGAAACGCTTCGATGGAAGATTCAGTCTCTCTAAGCCCCGCCTCTTTGAGCGCTGCTCTGCTGTGATTGGTCATCATCATATCTGAATCTCAGCTCTTGATCACAGTGATACGAGCAGTAACGATGGCGTGGGTTTTACCGTATCAATCTCAGAAAACAGCGTCTTCTCGACACGAACAACACGAACCAAACTCTTCAGTCTCAGACACACTAGTGTTTGAGGGCGGGGCTAAGAGACGCTGTTCAGCCAATCAACACCAGAGGCGGGCATTATGCAAATTAGTTACAAACCTACAAAGATATGTTGCAGAAGTGAGACTGAATTACTGACGACTCGTTTCAGTTTAGAATTGATTCTTCCTTTTAGGAGACAAAAACTCAGTTTGATCTTTGAAACTCTACAGATCTTTTACGTTCACAAATAGCTTTATTACACATGAGAGAAAAGATATTTAAAAATGCATAATAGGGACACTTAAATCTTTATTTTTTTTAATAACAGGCTCATCAGAAGTAAGTTTGGACAGTATAAGCATAATTTGAAGTGTATTATTTTATTGTGTAGGAGTGAGGAATGTGTGTATCTGTCGCTCGGGAATATCAGCACACACTGGGAAACGGGCCGTGGCATTCCTCATTACTGCCTCTCTACTGCACACACTGAAGAGTGTCACAGCACTTCACTTCACATCGATGATCCTGTTCAAAACGCTTGCGTTAGCCGTAGACTGATGGAAAACTGATGGAACCGTGGGATCCAGTCCTAAAAATGAAATTTACTGTACATTGTGGAATTCTGCAAATTCTGGATGAATAAATCATATTTAAATCAAACTTAGGGTTGTATAATTATTCAAATCATGATATGGACTAGTGTATTAAAACTCAAGAGTATATAACACACACATTTACACACAGTAACTCACAGCTCTTCACGGCAACCCGTCATAAGAAAAGTTTGGTTTAACTTGACTGTCTGCTAACAAATTGTTTAATTTCCTTTTTATTACATTTTGAAAGGTTTATTAAATTGTTTGTTTTATTCCATTGATTGCCACCATTTTTGATAATGAATTTGCATTAGGTTAAATTATAAATCCAGAAAAAAATAGAATTTCTGACAACAGCAAAGTAATTATTTAAGTTAAACTTTAATAAATTCAATTGATTCTTTTTGATTATTAAAATGTAATCAAACCATTCAAATGGATTCCATAAAATTTAAAATGTAAAACATTTTAACACTTCTAAAGCGGAACTAATAGATTGTTGTAGAATCGTATGGGTTTCATTAATTTAGACATGCTTTTTGATTACTAACATCTAATTTAACCATTAAAATGGATTCCAGAATTTTCTTTTTTGTGTGGAAATTTCAGAATGTGTCATTTCCAAACTTTAGAATCCAAACTCTAATCATTGCGTAATGTACGACATCTGTTCAGATATTTGAGTGATATTAATATTTTGGCTTTCTCTTCAGTCTGTGTTTCGACTGCTTTATTGCAATTGTATTAGCCTCAATGCCCATTGGCCACAGCACTCTCTTTACATCATTACTGGCCATTGTCTGTTGTGTGTCCATGACTTACATTGCTGGATCAAGAATGTGATGGATGTCACTAATACACTCATTTATTTCTCAATGAGCACTCATGAAATGAATTGCTTTGCTAGTAATTCACTTTTATAAGTTCCCTTTCATAAAGAGACCGAATATTGATCTCCTGAAATGCAATGCGTGTATTCTCAGCCACCCAACGCTGTGGAGGCCGGAGTACGGGAGTTACATGATCGAAGGCACGCCGGGACAACCGTACGGCGGCTCCATGTCGGAGTTCAACACCGTCGAGGACAACATGGGAAAGCGGAGGAGAGAGGCGTCATCTGTGCTCGCTCTGAACCAAACCCTCCTCACTGTCACCGCTTTCCCCAGGTACACCAGACTCAAGACACTATTCCTCATATATGATATAATATATATTACATATTATATAAAAATCAAGATCATGATTCTATAGACAGCGAAGCAAAACAACATGTAATATATTAGAGGTTCTGACTGCTTGTTTATTGCTGTAGTCCATTTAAAAATATATTTAATTCTTTTTAACTCATTTTTTAAAACAAGATTGGTTTGAGTGAATGATTCAATGACTCACTCTCAATTCGCCTACTTGTTCTACGCCCTAAAAGTATGTGCTTTTCTTGTGAAGAAAGTAGATACTTTTGAGTGTGTAGCAGAAGAGTAGACAAGCTTTGGGACAAACTATCCTGTCGCAGTAAACTGGCCTGTCACTTGTCCTGTCACAGTAAACCGGCCTGTCACTCGTCCTGTCACAGTAAACCGGCCTGTCACTCGTCCTGTCACAGTAAACTGGCCTGTCACTCGTCCTGTCACAGTAAACTGGCCTGTCCCTCGTCCTGTCGCAGTAAACCGGCCTGTCACTCGTCCTGTCACAGTAAACTGGCCTGTCACTCGTCCTGTCACAGTAAACCGGCCTGTCACTCGTCCTGTCGCAGTAAACCGGCCTGTCACTCGTCCTGTCACAGTAAACCGGCCTGTCACTCGTCCTGTCACGGTAAACCGGCCTGTCCCTCGTCCTGTCATGGTAAACCGGCCTGTCACTCGTCCTGTCATGGTAAACCGGCCTGTCACTCGTCCTGTCACGGTAAACCGGCCTGTCCCTCGTCCTGTCATGGTAAACCGGCCTGTCACTCGTCCTGTCACGGTAAACCGGCCTGTCACTCGTCCTGTCACAGTAAACCGGCCTGTCCCTCGTCCTGTCACAGTAAACCGGCCTGTCACTCGTCCTGTCACAGTAAACCGGCCTGTCACTCGTCCTGTCACAGTAAACCGGCCTGTCACTCGTCCTGTCACAGTAAACCGGCCTGTCACTCGTCCTGTCACAGTAAACCGGCCTGTCACTCGTCCTGTCACAGTAAACCGGCCTGTCACTCGTCCTGTCACAGTAAACCGGCCTGTCACTCATCCTGTCACAGTAAACCGGCCTGTCACTCATCCTGTCACAGTAAACCGGCCTGTCACTCGTCCTGTCACGGTAAACCGGCCTGTCACTCGTCCTGTCACAGTAAACCGGCCTATCACTCGTCCTGTCACAGTAAACCGGCCTGTCACCCGTCCTGTCACAGTAAACCGGCCTGTCACTCGTCCTGTCACAGTAAACCGGCCTGTCACTCGTCCTGTCACAGTAAACCGGCCTGTCACTCGTCCCGTCACGGTAAACCGGCCTGTCACTCGTCCCGTCACGGTAAACCGGCCTGTCACTCGTCCCGTCACGGTAAACCGGCCTGTCACTCGTCCCGTCACGGTAAACCGGCCTGTCACTCGTCCCGTCACGGTAAACCGGCCTGTCACTCGTCCTGTCACGGTAAACCGGCCTGTCACTCGTCCCGTCACGGTAAACCGGCCTGTCCCTCGTCCCGTCACGGTAAACCGGCCTGTCACTCGTCCTGTCACGGTAAACCGGCCTGTCACTCGTCCTGTCACGGTAAACCGGCCTGTCACTCGTCCCGTCACGGTAAACCGGCCTGTCACTCGTCCCGTCACGGTAAACCGGCCTGTCCCTCGTCCCGTCACGGTAAACCGGCCTGTCCCTCGTCCCGTCACGGTAAACCGGCCTGTCCCTCGTCCCGTCACGGTAAACCGGCCTGTCCCTCGTCCCGTCACGGTAAACCGGCCTGTCACTCGTCCCGTCACGGTAAACCGGCCTGTCACTCGTCCCGTCACGGTAAACCGGCCTGTCACTCGTCCCGTCACGGTAAACCGGCCTGTCACTCGTCCCGTCACGGTAAACCGGCCTGTCACTCGTCCCGTCACGGTAAACCGGCCTGTCACTCGTCCCGTCACGGTAAACCGGCCTGTCACTCGTCCCGTCACGGTAAACCGGCCTGTCACTCGTCCCGTCACGGTAAACCGGCCTGTCACTCGTCCCGTCACGGTAAACCGGCCTGTCACTCGTCCCGTCACGGTAAACCGGCCTGTCACTCGTCCCGTCACGGTAAACCGGCCTGTCACTCGTCCCGTCACGGTAAACCGGCCTGTCACTCGTCCCGTCACGGTAAACCGGCCTGTCACTCGTCCCGTCACAGTAAACCGGCCTGTCACTCGTCCCGTCACAGTAAACCGGCCTGTCACTCGTCCCGTCACAGTAAACCGGCCTGTCACTCGTCCCGTCACAGTAAACCGGCCTGTCACTCGTCCCGTCACAGTAAACCGGCCTGTCACTCGTCCTGTCACAGTAAACCGGCCTGTCACTCATCCTGTCAAAGAAATCCTCCACTTTTAATTTCCTACTGTATCGGAGAGAAATGCAGAAGCACGCTGATCTGCAGTCGCGGGCTGCATATCGATTAATCGCAACTAATCGTTTGCAGAATAAAAGTTTTTATATACATCATATATGTGTGTGTACTGTGTAAAATAATTATGTATTCATAAATACATGCATGAATATATTTGAAAAATATTTACATGTTTATATACATTTTTATATTTAAATATAATTTACATTATATATAATTATAAATACTTAATATATTATTATACTTAATTTCTTAAAATTATAAATGCATGTTTGTGTATTTATATATACATAATTATTATACACAGTACGCACACATATATGATGTAAACAAAAACTTTTATTCTGCAAACGCTTAGTTGCGATTAATCTTTATGCAGCCCGACTGCAGTCTTTCATGCGGAAACTCTCCTCATATTCATGCATAACGATGCATTTAAAATTTCATGGACAAATGTATCTTTGTAAAAGTCCACCTTGTTATTGCAGATGAAATATAACACAGATAACATGATTACAGGTTAAACTGATAAAAATATTATCAGTTTGGAGTTTAGTACATGGAGTTTAATTGTGAACAAACAAGTTTACATGTTTAGATTCATTCTCAAGGTCTAAGAAATATTTGGAAAGCATAAATATTGATATTGTATGATATGAAAAAAAAAAAGTGATAATATTTTTGGCCACATCAGCCAGCCCGTCTAGATATCTCTCTAAAGTGGTATAACTGGTCTCGCTGCCCACTAGTGTCTGCATGTGTATTTCTCCTATATTAATGAACTGAATTAACAACACGACACATGTTTTGGGAATCAGATGTGTTGGGTGTGTTATTGACTCAGGCCACATAGTTGTTCCAATTATAAGGAGATTATTTTTATTCAGTATTCATGTATTAGGGCTGGGTATCGATTCAGATGTTCACAAGCTTTTGATTTTCGATTTCAATTCGATTTTTGATTGTAATTCGACTCAATGAATATAGATTTAATACAAATGTATATTTTAAGTTTACAAGTTGGTAATTAATAAAAAGAAATTAAGAGCCACAAACGTGTAAATTGAACTCTTTTTATTTTAGGTACGTCAAAACAGAACCCAACTCTATATTTCAAATGCAATGAATAGACAGGATTTTTGAAAGATTTATGCTGAAAATTAGACAAGTCAGAACAGTGACATTCCTTGAATAAACAAGATCAGTTTATTTTATGTTTCAGATAAAAGGAATATAAAATCTCATTTTAAAAAGCGATTCATTTTAAAATGATTAATCTTTTTTTTTTAAACGATTAATCAAAAAAAAAAAAAAAAAAAAAGTATTTTGCCCAGCCCTAGTATATATGTATATAATGTATACACTGCTTTTCAAAAAGTTTGGGATCGATAAAACTACAAAACAAACTGTAATATTGTGAAATATTATTACAATTTAATATAACTTTTTTTTATTTCTTGTGATATCAAAGCTGTATTTTCAGCATCATTACTCCAGTCTTCAGAGAAATAATTCTAATATGTTGATTTGATGCTCAAGAAACATTTATGATTATCAATGTTGAAAAGAGTTTTGTACATTGTTGTCAGGATTCTGTGATTAATAGAAAGTTCAATGAACAATTTATTTGAAGTTGAATCTTTTGTAACATTATAAATGTATTTATTGTAATTTTTTATTAGTGTATAATGTTACAAAAGCTTTCTATTTCAGATAATACTGTTCTTTTAGACTTTCTATTCATCAAAATTGATATTGAATGTGTTTTTCAAGCATCAGATCATCATATTACATATGTTATATTCACATAGAAAACAGTTATTTTAAATCATAATAATATTTCACAATATTACTGTTTTTTTAAGTAAATAAATGCAGCCTTGGTGAGCAGAAGAGACTTATTTTAAAAAGATTAAAAATCGTACCATCCAAAACTTTTGAACGGCAGTGTGTGTATGGCTTGTGACAAAAGAATGAAAGTGATGTAACATTTGCTTTCAAGCTAAACTCTGTTTGGATGAGTTGGGTGTGCCTCGTCTGTGTAGATAACATTCGCCCCTTTGACCCCACAGGCTTAAATAACCCTGATAAAAGATGCAGGCTTATATTTGCCTTTCCATGCTATTAAAGGGGCGGTATAATGCTGTTTTCACAAGATATAAAATGAGAGTGTGTATGTGAAGTTTTAGATCAAAATACCCCACAGATATTTGTATATAGCATGTTAAAATTGTCATTTTGAGGGTGAGCAAAAACGCACCATTTTGTGTCTGTGCCTTTAAATGCAAATGAGCTGTTGCTCCCGGCACATGGGGCGGAGCTTCAAGAGCTTGTGTGTGTGTGTGTGTGTGTGTGTGTGCGTGTGCGTGTGTGCGCGCGCGTGGCTCTGATTACCTCACACACAAACACACTGAACATTTCATTTTAGCCCCTTATTTTTTGAAACCAGAGTCAGACAAAGATGGAGAGACTCAAGAAGTGACATGTAGAAGCAACAGGACATTTCTGAATGGCTAGTTGATGAATTTATGCAGCTGATGTGGAGTTAACTATCTTCTAGTTAGTGTTGTCAAAAAACTCGGTACTTAGGTACCAAGTCGGTACTAAAAAAATTAAACGGTTACGGTACCAGCTTTCCTTAAGTACCGGTAGTACCGAAGTACCGGGTTAATCCGGTTCTTGATGCGCTGTCCGAGAGTTGCGTCCTTTTCATAAAAACACTGAGGCATGGCGACCGGCGGCGCTGCTGATGCGGTGGCTCTGAATCCACTTGTTGACAAGAAAGGAGGAAAGAGCCACATATGGAAATATTTTGAATTGGGCTAATGTCATGTTGCCATAAGGGGCCGTTCACACAGCGCGTGCAAATTCGTTATTTCAAATGTAGGCGCGCGGCAAGTGCGCTCATAATAGAAGCGGCGTGCGAGCTTGTTCCTCAGTTTGACAGGCTGGGGCTTTCTGGGACAGTCCTAAAAGGGTTCAGGTCATACTTAGAAGGGAGAGGTTATTATGTGACTATAGGAGAGCATAAGTCTGAGTGGACATCCATGACATGCGGAGTCCCTCAAGGCTCAATTCTTGTGCCACTCTTATTCAACCTGTACATGCTCCCAATGAGCCAAATAATGAGACAGCATCTCTTACCACAGCTCTGCAGACGACACACAGCTCTACTTAGCCCTATCACCTAACGATTACAGCCCCATTGACTCCCTGTGCTAATGCATTGATGAAGTCAACAGTTGGCTGGGCCAAAACTTTCTTCAGTTAAACAAAGACAAAACTGAAGTCATTGCGTTTGGAAACAAAGATGAAGTTCTCAAGGTGAACGCTTACCTTCAGTCTAGGGGTCAAACGATATAATATAAATAAATACTAATATTGTTAGTGTCTAGAAATAGTGTTGTGAATAAATCCATAAATCTGCAAATTCCATTTGAATTTTTCAGTAGTCTAGTGGTAGATCTTTTGCAAGCGTGTCTACGGTGGCCGAGAGGTGCAAAACAAATCACAATTATACAAACAAAATAACAAATCCAAAACACGACGACAATTCAGAAAACACAACGACAATTCATACAAAGCGGAAAAGGTAGGTATATTTTGAGTGGCATACTTGTCGCTGATTGGACGAGACACCTGTCAATCAAGCGATTACTGGAAGTACCGAGGGAAGAAAAGCGATTCGTTTTTACATTGAAGTCTTCACGGTTAATTTAGTACATGCATGCAGCTTTCTCTACCGTGAGCGAGATTATAATGTCATTCCCCGATGCTGCAGTGTTGCTGTTTTCATGAATACAGAAGTTCATGACTAAAAAAAGCTGGAGGACAAACAAAATAATAAAAAGACATGACCCTCCGCTATTTTCCTCCGGTGGTCCATTCCATCAATACGAACGGTTCCTAAAATAAAATATCTCTCTTTGCTCTGAACTTTGAGCGATGTAACTGCAGATGTTGTTTTTGCTCGAACAGCAACATTACACACTAATTAAAGTTAGAAAAGTTAAATCATAATCACCCCCCCCCCCCCCCCTAAATCACGTGTAGAGTTGCAATGTGCACTGCAAATGTGTTGGCTTTATATTTGTTGTGTGTGTTTTGTAGGTTAGGCTGCCCAGGCTTCACACTGCCAGAACACAAACCCACACCTGTTGAAAAAGGAGCGTCGAAATCTCTGTTCTTCCCCGACGAGGCCATCAACACACACCCTCGATTCAGGTGAGAGGTCATGTGACCCAGGGCACTCACAGCTGTCGGCTTCTTGTAGAAAAGACACCGTGTGAGTTTACATTGCAGCTGAGTGTGTTTGAAGTGTCATCTGATGCAGAACAATGTGAAGTTGTTTGCGTAAGCTAGAGCTCCGAGGCATTTCAGGGGGATTATGGGAACTGGCTCAACAGACAATGATCTTTCACATACCAGTAGTATCTGGTATGTGATGCACATGTGATCTCTCTAAAAGTCCAGGGGCCGGTTGCACCAGCTGTGCGTAAGTTACGACTTAGCCTCCTAGTTTTGATGTAAATGGACACTTAAGTTACGACTTAGGCATAAATATTTTTGGGTTGCACCATTAAACTAGTTGAACTAGTTGAACCTACTTAAACTAGTTGAACCTACTTAAACTAGTTGAACCAGTTGAACCTACTTAAACCAGTTGAACCTACTTAAACCAGTTGAAGCGTAACTCTACGTATAAACTAATATTTACGGCAGCCTCCGATCAGGAGTAACGGTTGGAATAAAATATCACACAGATGAACTGCTCCAATAAGCTCTTCTGTTACCTGTCAGACTTCAATTCTTCAGACATATATGATAATGCTGACATTTGCACTCGCTTGCATTGTAAGAGAGAGAACATTGTGAAAAGATTACTTTAGCGGCTCTTAAACACGAACCCGTCCTAAACCACGCCGCTGTGTGCGTCGCTCCATGCTGTGCCTGTCAAATATCAGTCATAATCAATAAACGTCATTTCTCATGTTTTTTGTATCAATATTTATTTATTGTTTCTAATTAATTTTGTTTCAAATACAGTTTCTGAATGTTATTTACATATAAAAACACTTAAGTTATTCATGATCAAGTATCATAGGCCTAATTAATGGAACTTAGTTCTAGCGTTAGTGACGTGAGGTAAAAGTTAGAATGAAGGACAACTTCAGCACAGCTTCTGCTCACGTATTTGAAGGCTGCTATTGGATCAGAGGCTAAACGTCATATGACGCGACTACGCATTACTTTACGGAGAGCTTACGACCTACTAGCTACGCTCTGCCTTACGAACAGATGGTGCAACGGACTAAAGTACAGAATTAGTTACAAACTAGCTAGTAGGACTTTACGTTACGATCTTACGGTGCAGCCCTACCCTGGTGCTTGCTCATATTTACCCCTCATCCTTCTCTCGCACTTTATAACACATCTTTCCCTCGTGGGGCAAAATGACCCGAAGCCCTGAAATTATAGCCTACTTAATTTTTTAATTTTATTTCATTTTGATAATATTTTTTTCTATTTTTTTTTAATGCTATTTTTTTGGGAGGGGGGGGGATTTTATTTTAGTTACCTTTTAAATGACTAGATTTGATCAATAAATAATAAATAAATTTTAATTTAAGCACATTCCTTACTTTCTTTCAACTTCTATTCAAAATAATTGGCAATTTCACGCATAACTCAAAATATCTTACATTGTGTTTCTTTGCCGACCTCTTGTTGGAAAAAAGAATAGCTGTCCCGCTGGGTCCTAAAGTCATTTCTCTTCAGTATGCGTTCACATGTAGATATTATAAAGTATAAGGTAAAGTTTTAGCATTTAAATTTAGAATAGTGAGCATTTTTAGGGTTTTCTGTGTGTCCTGAAGCATTACTAAGGGGCTCAACCACAAAACTTCTCGAAACCATTCAATTTTTTTGTGTATTCGTGGTTCAAGTGTGATAAAAGTCCTAGGGTCTTAAACACTCAACACTCAATTAAAAAATAAATAAATAAATTTCGGGTCAAAATGAGTAAGTTTACAGTAAGTTTACAGTAAGTTTACAGTAAGTTTACAGTAAGTTGAAGATGTCAACCAGCCACTAACTCTCCAAGAACATAATTCATCCTGCACTGTGTGACTATGTAATGTTTCTAAATATTGGATGCATCTGAATGAGCATGGATGCTTTAACTACTGCATCGATGTGTTACAGCACTCTGACCAGGAACATACGCCACCGGAGGGGCGAAAAGGTGGCCATTAACGTACCAAGTAAGTCTTTTGATTAGGTTTTTTTTGTAAATTATAGAAATTAGAGTTGTTTCTGTAAGTCAATCTTGCTCTGGAAAAAAAGAAACGCTATATGTCTGGTTTCATTATACTGTATATTGTTCTGTATATTAGACAGGAAGGGCACAGGTAAATATGACGTTTATTATGGGTTTATGTGAGGATTGTTTGAAGTTCTCTTAAATTTAAAGTTACTTTTTTTTAAGCCTAATAAATGTTAAAAAATGTATAGCTTTCAATTACACTGTAATGTTAAATGGCTATAATTAATGTTTATAATTTCAAAAAATGTAAAATGTTTTCAACATTTCAACATTATTAGAGTGATTTCTGAAGGATCATGTGACACTGAAGACTGGAGTAATGATGCTGAAAATACAGCTTTGATCACAGGAATAAATTACTTATTTTTTCATATATATTAACATTGAAAATAGTATACTAATATTTCACAATAATACCGTTTCTTACTGTGTTTTTATCAAATAAATGCAGCTTTGGTGAGCATAAGGGACGTCTTGCAAAATCGTAATGATTCCAAAGCAGGATTTTTGGACCAATGAGATTTCATAGTGGGCGGAGCTACCCAGTGATGACATAAATGACATGAAGGCCGCTATTCACTTTGCAGCAATTTAGTATAAAGATTTCTGTGAAAGAGGGCGCTTTTATCCTGAGATGCACCGATATGAACATATTGTCCAATAATTCTTTATATATATATATATATATATATATATATATATTTTTTTTTATGCATTTGGCAGATGCTTTTATCCAAAGTGACTTACATTGCATTTCAAGGTACACATTTACATTCCTATCAGTTCTTGCTTTCCCTGGGAATCGAACCCATGACCTTGCCGTTCCAAGCACCAACGCTCTACTGTTTAAAATTATATTTTTAATAATTTTTGAGAGCCTGATTACAAAAACAAAAGTGTCATGATTTAAAAGTTATGTCCCAAGCACTCAGTTATAATGATGTTTTCACTATAATTGTATGTGGTCTATATGACAGACTTGCGCTGTACATGTTGCACTGAACTGTATTTTTCTTTTGATTTCATTCATATTTCAAGCAATTCAAAACCATCAAGTGCGCATCTGAAGCGTCTCAGCTGAAGGAAATAATCCATTATTTATCGGTTTTAATAATATATCGACCACATTTCTTATCAGCCCGATAACGATAACATTAAAAATGACCAAGTATTGGCCGAGACCGATATGGTGGCCGATATATCGTGCATCCCTAACTTTTATCGCTTCTTGCAAGCTTTTTATGTATCCTTTATTTTACCAGGATAGTCCCTTTGAGATAAAAATCTCTTCTTCCAGGGAGTCCTGGCCAAAATGTCTGCTTGTAATTTTTTTACCAGTGGGTGTAGGACACTAGTCCACATAGTTAATTTATGTAAGTGAGGATAGCAAGGTGTCTGAATACATTTTAGTTTTACTGTATATTGCTGCATGGTTTGTCGCATTTCGAATGGCTCATCTTTTGACTTCCATGTGCTTCTCAGTTTTTAAAGATAAAAACACCCCATCTCCGTTTGTGGAGATGTTTCCGGAAGACGACGGAGAAGCGGCCCGGGGAGCCCTGCCCGATCACATCTACATGGACGCCATGGGCTTCGGCATGGGCAACTGTTGCCTGCAGGTGAAACCACGTCTACTCTCATCGCCTTGCATTGAGAATGTTCGGGTCATGTGATTGACATCGGATCATTGTTACAGGTGACCTTCCAGGCTTGCAGCATCAGGGAGGCGCGCTACCTTTATGACCAACTGGCCGTTTTCTGTCCAATAGTGGTAAGAGAATGCAAGATGCGTTGGATAGCATGCTCTGTCCTGAGACTTAGCATTTCTCTGTTATATTTCAACAGAGAGCCAAAGGCAGAAATAAAAATGGCTGAGTAGATAAAGTGCAACAAGAACCGCAATTAGAAACCAAGTCAGGTTACTCTTTATTTTAAGGTGTCATTGTTACAGTGTAATTATGTATTTAAAGGGATAGTTCACCCCAAAATGATAATTCTGTCAGTAATTACTCTCCCTCATGTTGTTCAAACCCCGTAAGACTTTCGTTCATCTTCGGAACACTAATGAAGATATTTGTGATTAAATCTGAGAGCTGGATCACTCCTCCATAGGCTTCTAAGGGATCGAAACTGGCCGGCTCAGAAAAGTTATGAAAGACATCGTTAAAATAGTCAGAGTGACTACAGTGGCTCAATCTTAAGTCTATCAAGCGACGAGAACTTTTTGTGCGCAAAAATAAACAAAAATAACGACTTTATTCAAGTATTCATTTCCTTCCCTGTGGGCCTTGAGATTTCACATAGTGGAACTGGGCAAAGCTTCTGTGTCGTACGTCACACGCATCACACACATGACCCGCGCCGGCCAATAGTGAGGCTACGTGTGACGTACAACACAGACGCGCTGCGCTGTTACACTACGTGAAATCTATAGGCCAAGAGAGAAGGAAATGAATACTTGAATAAAGTCGTTATTTTTGTTTGTTTTTGCGCACAAAAAGTTTTCTCAGATTTTTAAAGTAAAATCATAAAATATGATTCACCACTATATGCAAATTCCTGTTTATACTGTTGTTAAATAAAATGCATATAAATATGGGAAGATGGACTTGCAAACTTGCATGCATGTAGGACTGCTTTTTACATCTAACTCGGATTCAATTTAATAGAATTTAATTGTAGTTTTAAAAAAGTATCTTCTAACTTTGACCCTAGCTGAAAGTGTACCATCTTTACCATCATACATGAAGTAATGTATAACCCACCGTCATCATTGTCACAGTCGTGTGTGCTTAGCAGTTTTACAACCTTTTAAGACTGAGTTGTTAATGTTTCCAGAAAGGCCCAGTGCTCAGCTCTCAGTGTGTGTGTGTGTGTGTGTGTGTGTGCAGATGGCTCTCAGTGCCGCGTCTCCGCTCTACCGCGGGCTGGTTTCAGACATCGACTGCCGCTGGGGTGTGATCTCTGCGTCTGTGGACGACCGGACCCCAGAGGAGAGGGGCCTGGAGGTGAGGACGCCATACACCTCTCACAAACGTGCAGCTCTTATTCTCTAGGGCTGTAATCAACCAAAGAAAATCTTGGTCGACTGAAGTCCACTAAAAATCGGGAAAAAAACCGGCAAAAAAACGTTAATTAATTGGCTGCGCAGTGCTTGGTAGCCTTGTCCGCCTAAATGAGTTATAAATTAAGTTAAAACTAGTAGACTATTTGCAGTAATGTTATTAAATCGTTTTTTACTTAATTATTTTGCACTGAAATGACACACTCGAGTCTGTCGGCTCTGACAGCGTTGCATCACGCGCAATATCATATTCCTGTTGAGGAGTATGCAACATAATTTAGACAATTGTTTTTTCCATATGTTATAATAACTGACAGACACTATAATTTCAGCCACTCTCTGAGACACGAATAGACTATTAACTATTAAGCTTTTACTCTTAAACACAAAAGGCACGTCCACTTTAATAAAAAATGTATTAAGCAAAGAAGGGGCAAGCTAACGCAGACATGTTAGCTTACTGGTTTTAGGTGATATGCCATGTTTGTAGTCGAGCTGTGATGCAAACTTTGCATTCAACTTTTTTTCCGTTATCTATTTTTGTAAAATGCAGCCACACTGCATTTATTTAATATGGTAAATAAATATTCTGCAAACCACCAGACCAAGGCCTTCTACTTTCTTCAATCTGTGTCCAGTGAGTTGGGCAAATCCAAAAGACGTGAAAACAAGGGGGGTGTTCTGAAGACAGGCTGTTACCTGTGAAACAGGGGTGCTGAAAACACTGATGAAACACGGCAAAAAAATCGACCAATCAGAACTTTGGTCGAGCCAGAACGTATCGACCAATAAGTCGACTGGGAGATTACAGCCCTACTCATTTCATATTTACATTTGTACTTACAAAGTTCTCACTTTATAAATTCTCAAAAGGGACAATTTGGATGAGATTAGTTTTCTTTTTAAATGATTAAAAGACATCATTTTTAAATTATGTCTATTGAGTAATTTCATGTATGATTCACACAGGTCTGGGATCGCTCTTATTATTACTGAAGTGTGATGGTCTATTGTTTGGATGAGGGCGTTACGGATCATCATGTAGTCTGTAATTATATAAAATTATATCATTTAGTGAAGGAATTAAGCCCAAAAACTTAAAGGGATAGTTCACCCAAAAATGAAAATTAGCCCATGATTTACACACCCTGAAGGCATCCTAGGTGTGTATGACATTCTTCTTTCAGACGAATACAATCAGAGTTATATTACAAAATGTACAAAGTAAATGATAAAAGTGCATCCGTCCATGATAAAAGTGCATCTATCATGATAAAAGTGCATCTATCATAAAAGTGCATCTATCATGATAAAAGTGCATTGATAAAAGTGCATCTGTCCATCATAAAAGTGCATCTGTCCATGATAAAAGTGCATTGATAAAAGTGCATCTGTCCATCATAAAAGTGCATCTGTCCATGATAAAAGTGCATCTGTCCATGATAAAAGTGCATCTATCATGATAAAAGTGCATTGATAAAAGTGCATCTGTCCATCATAAAAGTGCATCTGTCCATGATAAAAGTGCATTGATAAAAGTGCATCTATCATGATAAAAGTGCATTGATAAAAGTGCATCTGTCCATGATAAAAGTGCATCTATCATGATAAAAGTGCATCTATCATAAAAGTGCATCTATCATGATAAAAGTGCATTGATAAAAGTGTATCTGTCCATGATAAAAGTGTATCTGTCCATGATAAAAGTGTATCTGTCCATGATTAAAGTGCATCTATCATGATAAAGTGCATCTATCATAAAAGTGCATCTATCCATGATAAAAGTGTATCTGTCCATGATAAAAGTGTATCTGTCCATGATAAAAGTGTATCTGTCCATGATAAAAGTGTATCTGTCCATGATTAAAGTGCATCTATCATGATAAAGTGCATCTATCATAAAAGTGCATCTATCCATGATAAAAGTGCATCTATCCATGATAAAAGTGCATCTGTCCATGATAAAAGTGCATCTGTCCATGATAAAAGTGCATCTGTCCATGATAAAAGTGCATTGATAAAAGTGCATCTATCCATAATGTGCATCTATCCATCATTAAAGGCCATGACGCACTACACTACTTCTGACGTCATAACTTGCACTTTAGGCATAAGTAGACTGCATATGTTCATTTGGCCGGAAGCTAGAATTCTACTTTGTGTAAGAAAATTATTCATATTTAACACGTTACAAACTCATCGCTTCTCTTCAGAAGGCCTTTATTAACCACAATGCACTTTTATGATGGATTGATGCACTTTTATGATGGATTGATGCACTTTTATGATGGATTGATGCACTTTTATGATGGATTGATGCACTTTTATCATGGATTGATGCACTTTTATCATGGATTGATGCACTTTTATCATGGATAGATGCACTTTTATCATGGATAGATGCACTTTTATGGACTTCAAAGCAGCCATTCACTGCCATTATAAAGCTTGGAAGAGCCAGCACATTTTGTAATATAACTCTGATTGTATTCGTCTGAAAGAAGAATGTCATACACACCTAGGATGCCTTCAGGGTGTGTAAATCATGGGCTAATTTTCATTTTTGGGTGAACTATCCCTTTAAGTTTTTGGGCTTAATTCCTTCACTAAATGATATAATTTTATATAATTACAGACTACATGATGATCCGTAACGCCCTCATCCAAACAATAGACCATCACACTTCAGTAATAATAAGAGCGATCCCAGACCTGTGTGAATCATACATGAAATTACTCTGTTAATCATTTAAAAAGAAAACTAATCTCATCCAAATTGTCCCTTTTGAGAATTTATAAAGTGAGAACTTTGTAAGTACAAATGTTAATGTCAAATGACAATAAAAGCTGCATGTGTAATAATTAACAAGGCTGTCGGAAGATCTGACGGCTTCTGATATCAACTCGTAGTCAAACTTTATGACTAATTCTGGGTCACTGAGGACAAAAATGATGCTTACAATTGTTGATTGGCTCTAGTTTTCAAGATTTGTTATTGTGACCGTATATACGACCCTTGACTTGAGAATAGCGGAGGATAAGTGAGTAATAAAGGGAAGGGATCTCAATTTAAACCAGAAATGACTACACATGAAAAAGGGAGTTCTTCTCTATATCAGAGTCAGTGTTTCTGAACTCCTGAAACGCCTCCATTGTAGTCTTGAGTTTCTTCCGGGAACACGTCACAATATTCCTCATTTATATAATTCATACGCAGAATAAAGGGGCGGGGCCTGGGTGAGTTAGTTAGTAGTGTGTTAAACTGGCGGTTATGGGAAGGGGCGGGACATTTCACAAACACACTCGAAGCGCTCGACCAATCAGAGCACAGTGTGCTTTTCAGGAGGAGGGGCTTCATAGAGACAGGAAGTAAACGCCGTTACTGACAGACTGGGAAGAGAGGAGCCGCAACAATGGAGAATATGAGGAAAATTACGTTTTTGTTTTTTTTGTTCTAGTAGAGGCCAAAAACAAAATCAAGACTTTGTAAAAGGGCATAATAGGTCCTCTTTAACATTACAAATTATATTCCCTACCGTAACGTTTTTGTTTTTTAGTGGTCCTCCTAGGCTGCGTTCCAGTCCACTTTAAGACACGCACTTGCAAACTTCCCTAAGCACTTCTCCTCGGGGGAATCCCTGCCGCCATTTTGAAGTGTGTTCCACTTCGTGAAGTGGACGAGGGAAGTTTATATGGACAGACCCTCAGTCTACTTCATATGCACACTTCAGGCAGCTCCATATACCACAATGCAACACGATTGTGACATCAACGCATATTGCTTTAATTTACCCCATCACAAACAACTGATATATAAATTATTTTTAAAGAAAAATTAACAACTTAAACACACCTATATACATACAGAATGCTGCATTAAAACATTTCGTGAGGGGGAAAAAAATAAAAATAAATCAACCCCATAGTGGATTCGAAGTGATCAAGGGCTTATTGTTCCAATTCCGCCTATTGCACAGGTCCGCCAGTAGTGGGCACTCGTGCAACGCAAGCAGTGATGTACATCGAGTGAACGAGGAGGGAAGTTAGCGAGTGAAGGGCGGGAAAATTTTGGACTGGAACACAGCCTGGGAAGAGAGGAGCTGCAACTGGAGAATATGGGGAAAATAAATCAGCATACAGGCATGAAAACCTAGAAACAACATTAAGACTGTTAGGGGCCGTTAATGTTGCGTATAAAAATGTGTCGTTCCTCCATCTTGATTGAGCTTTCAGTGTGTTGTTTTTTTATTTTTTTATTCTATTTATTTAAAAGGGACAATGCACATCAATTGACTTTTTTTGTTTACACTCAAAATGTAAATGCGCCAGAGTTAGCAGAAAAGCTAAGTTTCATCTGTGAAGATGTTGTTACGGAAAGGCTGAAGCCGATTGGTTGGATCTTGTCTGGAAAGTTGGGATTTTTTTCTATCATTCAATCATGAGCGCTTGTCGTCTACATTTAGAAGGACGTACTTACGCGCACAAAAAATGTGACGTGAACATAATATGGCCTCTTTAAAATGAATTCTTTATCTGTTTCTTTGCAGCCGCTGAAAAACAACAAATTCAAGATCAATAAATCCAGGTATGATTCGATTGACAGCTACCTCTCCTGCTGCGGTGAGAAATACAACGACATTGAGCTGACCATCGATGAGGAGATCAACAAGCAGCTCCTCGATGCAGGTAAACACACACTTATATACATTCTGCAATAAAAATAAATAACTGTTATTGGCACCCTGTCTACATCGCCTCTGTGAGAAGACTTTCCTCACTTCTTTGTCCTGTTGATGAAAGCAAAGGCATCTTTGAGTATAATAGCGGCTTTCGCACCGGAGGAACCTTTTCATAGTTCCTAGAAGTATTGGCGAAGCTCCCGGTTATTGGCGCGTTCGCATTTTAACTGTTCATTTTAGTTCTAGGAACTAATTTACTCCTACTTCAGAGTCGGTCTAAACCAGCACTATAGGATCTACAGTGGCGTTAGTGTTCACTGATTGGCCGAACGCACTGAAACACCAGCGCCCGCCATTTAAAAAAAAAAAGAAAAAACAGATTATAGCTTATATATTTACTCCAGAAACTAACTCTACGAACATGGAAAACAGTGATAGATGGACCTCTTAATCTTTACGCTGAGGAGAAAATCCAACGCAACTTTGAGGAGACCAAGTCAAACATGATCATGTATTTCTGCTCAGCAACACTGGACATCAACCACACGGCACACGCTAATAACTCTTCATTACTGTCTACTTTCTATGTATAACAGTTCTATCTAATAACGGAAGAGACAGGAGTGTTAGACAGATCGTAAACTAATGATCACGGAGAATGTGAGCGCTGTGTGTTCTCAGCGAAAATAAGTCACAACAAGAAGCGCAGCTTTCAAGTGCTATTCAAAGTGCAGCTTCAAAGTCTCGACACGATCCAGCCGAGGAATACGAGTCTCATCTAGACAAACCAGCGACATTTATAACACAATACACATTTATATACTTTAAACCACTAATGCTGGTCTTGCACTCGCTCAAGCGTGACGTAGGCGGAAGAACCTGGAATGTTAATTTCTTAATTTCTTTTCGAATGAAGAAAGACATGAACATCTTGGATGATGTGGGGGAGAGTGAATCATCAGGAAATTATAACTCTGAAGTGAACTACTCCTTTAAAATGAACATCTGATTTTTTCTGTTCTAGCAAATTGATCAACATTAACAAACAAGAAATGTTAATATTAGGCCAGTGTTTTCCACATAGTTGGAAGGATTTGTTCATATAGCATGTGAGAATGAACCAATGTGTTTATTTTGCATGTTCCAGAATCTTCAGTCAACCAACTGGCAGACAATGAGGTTCAAGCCCCCCCCCACCAAACTCCGACATCGGCTGGAGAGTCGAGTTTCGCCCCATGGAGGTATTAAACACACACGGTCTGTGTGCCAAACGGTGCAAGCACACTTGCTATCAAATGTATCAAACAAATTTATCAACAAATGAATGAACGAGTGAACAAACAAATGACTCTACGAATGATCAAATTCCAAAAATTAAGTAAAAATAAATGCTAAAAAAATAATATTGTGTTATCATCACCAACAACATCATAGCTCCTACTTATTGTATTGATGCAAGTGTCTGTGTATGTGCGTGTGCGTGTGTGCGTGTGTGCGTGTGTGCGTGTGTGCGTGTGTGCGCGTGTGTGCGTGTGTGCGTGTGTGCGTGTGTGCGTGTGTGCGTGCGTGCGTGCGTGTGTGTGTGTGTGTGTGTGTGTGTGTGTGTGTAAAAGCAGAGGGGTGGGGGTGGGGGGGTGTTTTTGAAAAGTTTGTTTTATTCATGAAATGAAACCCCAAACCACTGGGTATTTCATGCACCTGTTAATGTAACATTTATAGAATAACTATCAGTGAAACAAAATCGGAACATGGAATATTTTAATCCATTTTAACCTTTGAGTTCATCAAGTAGAGCAAGATTTCACTCTAATACTCACAACCGGCGCAACGTCATAGATTCACAGATTCACGGCCACTTTTAGGGGAAAACAAGCCGCCGTACAGTATCGGGTCCAGGAAGTGGGCTAGCCTGACAACTTGTTGACAGTTGTGGTGTGGTTGGGTGCACCAATAATGTTTGTAAAAACCCAAATGTGAAATTCATTCCTTTGCCATGTAAAATGAAATATCCGCACTTAAGGCTGCAGGCGATACGTCAAGAAGACGCAACAGGAGTGCACACACTTATGATCTACTCTTCACAGCACAGACAGGCTAAACATTAGTGAACAATATTATCTCAATAATAATGTGTTGCATGACATCTCAAGCTTGATTAGAAAGCAGGACACTAGCAACCTTAAACACGCAGTTTAACTTATGTAAGCTTCCCACAACTCCAATATTTTACAACCTATTACAAGTTATTTTAGAGAGATAACTTGGTGTATGTCCGTTATCAACTAGCCCAGGCTACCTGCCATCATCATCATCATCATCATCCATATCTTGCTGTTGAGGAAATATCATGAATTACGGATGATGATATTATCGAAAGCTAAGTCAGGCTAGTCGTATGGCTGGACAGAAAAGTGCACTCAGTCCTCTAAATATAAAGACATAATATATACATGTAAAGATGTTTACTTTCAAAACTGAAATACAATCATTCACTGGCTTACCTGGTGACTCGAGGTACGAGTAAATGTGCGGGTAAGACACCTCTGGCTAGTGATGTAGTACTCGAGACCGATTTCTGCTTTCTCGGACTTGTTCCTTCAAAGACTCGGTCTTGACTCGGTCTCGGACCACAGTGGGTCCGTAATTTCAGGCCGAGTCCTCGATTTTTTTGCCAATGCATTTTTTTATGTTCATATAAAAAAAACACAACACATTACAACAATAATAAAATGCAATGTTGACAGGCATTATTTGAAAATGACATCCCATGGTGCAATGCAAAGATACTACTAATTTAGACATGCCACTAGAACATTTTAATTTGCTCTGTATGTATGTAGTTATGTCATAGTTATGTTTGCCTAACTATGATTGAAGTCAGGTGGGCTTAACATGTTGATGACAGAGCAGCACTGTTGAAGCATTTTAGAAAAATAGGCAGAAGAGGATGCATGTGGTAGGGATTTTTTTAATGATAGTAAAAGCATAGTCCATATTAAGACGTTAAGACTGCTCTAAACAATTCCCAATCTAGCTTAGTCTGTAGGCCTAACTGTTGATTATTAACTGGGGTGATATTAAATTATGAATATCAAAACTGACACGTCGAGACAAAATCTCGACTCGGACTTGCTTCCTCAAAGACTCGGACTCGGCATCGGCGGTCTCGTCCCCGTCACCACCTCTGGCCACTGGTGGGGTTGTTACACCAATTTGACGCCGGGAGAATGAAGAGACATATTTTTAAATTGACCAAAGTAAGTTTGTGGATGCATCTTTCACGCTCTGTGGCAGGCAGGGTGGACATATAATTACTTGACATGTTTAATCTTAGTGATTTCTTAAGTTATTCACGCCTGCCGGCTGTGTACGGACGTTGTCTTGTCCCTTTATATTATATTGAAGTCTAGTTTATTTTCCTCTAAAAAGAGGCGGTGACGAAATTGACAGTTAAGTTCCCGGATGTGCCGGTAGTACGGATGCAGTGTTTCCCAACCACCATTTTGGTAGTAGGTTGTCAGGTGTGCCGAGGAAAATTATCAAATTCCAAAAAATAATTAAAAACAAATAAATGTATTGTGCTATCATCACCAACAGCATCATATTTATCGTGTTGCTACCTGACTTAGTTTCACATTAAATGTGAGTACTACTTTTAATATAGCCTTTGTATACCATTTGAAACAATGCATGTTTGTGCAATTTTGTTATTTTGATATAGTGTGCCATTGCACTGCTCTAATGCCTTGTCCTTCACTCACTGTGAGTCGCTCATACACTTCTGCGTTTGAGCAGATACCTCTGTACCTCTCGTTGCTTTCATATTGGTTACATAATTCATTTAGATTTAAATTGGTTATTTAAATTTCACATTTCAAGCTTTCTATAGATATAATTCTTATCGTGAATGAGGCATGTATACAGACAGTTTCGGTTCATTTTTGTGACGGCATAAAGCGTATCCTGTTTGTGTGTGCTCGTTTTTTCTTTATTTTACAAAAGCATCACGTTGTTATAATGAGAGTATAAAAATAAAATGATACCCTTTACAGTTTCTAATGATGTCTTACTCTAATATGTACGACAAAAAACTCGATTATAGAACAATGCATATCGCCCCTCGGCCAGCTGTGCCAATACATTTATTTATAAACTTGAATATTTCATACAAAATAATCAAGATGCAATAGCACAACATGCTGTCAACATAGACTCCATCCATCCAGAAACATGACATGACCTTGACTGATATTGTGAAATTCTCCCTATTGTATGCAACATATTTGGGTTTGTTGTGCATAAACATGAAATACATATCATATGTAACACTTATTTTTTTTATTTTTTTTACAGGTCCAACTGACAGATTTTGAGAACTCTGCTTATGTCGTATTTATCGTTCTTCTCACGCGTGTGATCTTGTCCTATAAGCTGGATTTCCTCATTCCATTATCAAAGGTGTGTGTCTGAGAGAGTTTTGTTTGACACGTTTAGCATTTTAACTGGTTAATGCACAGCAGAAAAGTGTGATTCTTGGGATGATTTTAACTGTCAGAAATACTGCGCATATTCTTAAAAGCAAGACGAAGTAGAAATGTGCATGCAAGACATTTGTATTTTTGTAATTTTTTGCAACTCTTTTGGTTTAGGTCGATGAAAATATGAAAGTTGCTCAGAAGCGGAATGCCGTGCAAGAAGGCATGTTTTATTTTCGGAAGGACGTCTTTAAAGGTTAGTTGACAGTAAAGTTAATCATTTATATCAGTGTTAAGCTGTGACACATTTTTATACAGGCACAACTGATGTTTGTGATGCTGGTTCCATATTTACTGTATTAAGTGTCTTTAACTACTATAAATTATTTGCTACAGTGCACACTTGTGTACATACAAGTATGCATACAATATAAAAACATGTATTTAACAATAACTGCATGTAATTAATTTCTGTAATGACATCTATAATTCCACTGTTGAGCAGGACTTGACACTGGCCACAGTTTTGTTTTTGGGAAATTACATTTCATGTCACTGAATTTGTGAAAGCGAATTCTAAATGATACCAGTTTCCCTCCACTGCTGGGTTGATGGGTGTTAATTAGTGATGGGAAGTCTGATTATTTTCCTTGAACTGGACAGTTTGTTTCAATGAACCGGTCAAAAAAAACGATTTACCAGTTTGTTTACATAATCACACAATTCTGTCACATATATGCAATTCTGTTATTAAAGCCCCTAATAATGACATGAAATGCTGATTTTTTTACATGCCTAAAGCATATATGTGACCCTGGATCATAAAACCAGTCACAAGTTGCACGGGTATATGTGTGACAATAGCCAACAATACATTTTATGGGTCAAAATTATCGATTTTTTTTTTTCCTTTTATGCCAAAAATGATTAGGATATTAAGTAAAGATCATGTTCCTTGAAGATATTTTGTAAATTTCTTACCGTAAATATATAGAACATTTATTTGTGTGAGTGAATGCAGCACAATCGGCAACATAAATGGGCAACTTTAAAGTGATTTTCTCAATGTTTCGATTTTTTTTTTTTTTTTTTTTTTTTGCATCCTCAGATTCCAGATTTTCTAATAGTTGTATCTCAGCCAAATATTGTCCTATTAATAATAATTCCTTAAATAAAAACCGGTAGTCAATTTAAGCCGGGCCTCTGATAGTGGCGGGGGGGGGGGGGGAGCGGTCACCACGGACAAATAAAGTCCGGTCTTAAATTAAGGCCGGGGAAATATTAGTGTATACTCAAAGACGTACACTCAAGACGCTCAGCGCTTGTCATATATCACAACTATTCAGTGCTTTTAACCACATAATGTTAATTTTAGGTTTCAGACATTTTAAATACATATGATTTATAGCAAAACAATAAATGTATAGTTTGTAAAATACACAATGGTGTCTTTGGAAGCAGCAAAAACTATATATATTTACCGACGTGTTTTATTCATATCAGATACACAGAGTAAGTAACTATAAAGTTTCCTCTATTCTTCTCCCAGTTCACCGGCCACTTTCATGCATTTCGGGAGAAACTGAAGAATTGACGCGCTGTAATAAATCCAGCAGACAGGAATCTCTGAACTGCGGTGCCCGTCTCACATTACAGAGAAGATCATTTATAAAGGGTTTTAAACGACAAAACAAACTCACTTACACGTATTTGAGAGTCAGAATAGAAGATAGTTGATGACATGGTAAGCCAGTTTGTTAATATTTAGAAATAAAAGCGCTACATCTGTCACACAGGGCTATTTTGGCTGTGGTGAACACCATGGAAACATGGCCGGGGGGCGGGGATCGCGAGTTAGAAATAAAGGCCTGCCTCTAATAAAAGCCTGCTTCAAATAAAAGCCTGCTACCATCTGCAGTTCAGGTAAATGAAGGCCCCGGCTTTTATTTGAGGAATTACGGTATATATCTCAATGTCCAAAATTTGACCCATGTGACTGGTTTTGTGGTCCAGGGTCACATATAGTTAATAAACTAATCTTAATCAACTCGCCTCAATCATAATCACAAACATGTTCTCCTGAACCCCCAGAAACTTCAGAAACATGTCACCTTGTTCCCCTCTTGTGGGTTTGGAGGTCTGAGTTAAAGACCCCTAATTTAGTGATACTCCTTATGTCTTTATTTCTTGCATGATTATTATTATTTTAAGGCTGTAACCCAGTGTTGGACTCGCCGTCCGCGGCTCAGAACGGCGTGGAGAGCGAAGCGAGTGACGGGGAAGAGTTCACACTGATGAGCATCGACACCATCATCAACGGGAAGGTGTGTGTTTCTCTGCTCTTCAACCATCTTTAAAGCTACACAGTGGCATTTAGTCCCACCTAGCGGTGAACATGTATATGGCTACCAGCTGAGTATTACTTTCTAGCCCCTCCCATTCCGAGTGCATTTTAAAGCAACACTATGAAACATTTTTTACCTTTAAATAATGTTTTCAAAATCTCATCAGTGGTTCATCAAGTCGTAACAGGGTGAAAGGCACTTCTAACCACACTATATCTGCTATAAACACACTATATCTGCTATAAACACACTATAACCACACTATATCTGCTATAAACACACTATATCTGCTATAAACACACTATTACCACACTATATCTGCTATAAACACACTATATCTGCTATAAACACACTATAACCACACTATATCTGCTATAAACACACTATATCTGCTATAAACACACTATAACCACACTATATCTGCTATAAACACACTATAACCACACTATATCTGCTATAACCACACTATATCTGCTATAACCACACTATATCTGCTATAACCACACTATATCTGCTATAAACACACTATAACCACACTATATCTGCTATAAACACACTATATCTGCTATAAACACACTATAACCACACTATATCTGCTATAAACACACTATAACCACACTATATCTGCTATAACCACACTATATCTGCTATAACCACACTATATCTGCTATAACCACACTATATCTGCTATAAACACACTATATCTGCTATAAACACACTATAACCACACTATATCTGCTACAACCACACTATGTCTGCTATAAACACACACTATATCTGCTATAAACACACCACACTATATCTGCTATAAACACACCACACTATATCTGCTATAAACACACCACACTATATCTGCTATAAACACACCACACTATATCTGCTAAAAACACACACTATATCTGCTAAAAACACACACTATATCTGCTAAAAACACACACTATATCTGCTAAAAACACACACTATATCTGCTATAAACACACTATATCTGCTATAAACACACCACACTATATCTGCTATAAACACACCACACTATATCTTCTATAAACACACACTATATCTGCTATAAACACACCACACTATATCTGCTATAACCACACTATATCTGCTATAAACACATTATAACCACACACTATATCTGCTATAACCACACACTATATCTGCTATAAACACACTATATCTGCTGTAAACACACTATATCTGCTATAAACACACTATATCTGCTATAACCACACACTATATCTGCTATAACCACACACTATATCTGCTATAAACACACTATATCTGCTATAAACACACTATATCTGCTATAACCACACTATATCTGCTATAAACACACTATATCTGCTATAACCACACACTATATCTGCTATAACCACACACTATATCTGCTCTGCTATAAACACACTATATCTGCTCTGCTATAACCACACTATATCTGCTGCTATAACCAAACTATATCTGCTATAACCACACTATATCTGCTCTGCTATAAACACACTATATCTGCTCTGCTATAAACACTATATCTGCTATAACCACACTATATCTGCTCTGCTATAAACGCACTATATCTGCTCTGCTATAAACACACTATATCTGCTGCTATAACCACACTATATCTGCTATAACCACACTATATCTGCTCTGCTATAAACACACTATATCTGCTGCTATAACCACACTATATCTGCTGCTATAACCACACTATATCTGCTCTGCTATAACCACACTATATCTGCCCTGCTATAATCACACTATATCTGCTCTGCTATAAACACACTATATCTGCTCTGCTATAATCACACTATATCTGCTATAACCACACTATATCTGCTATAAACACACTATATCTGCTATAACCACACTATATCTGCTATAACCACACTATATCTGCTATAACCACACTATATCTGCTATAAACACACACTATATCTGCTATAAACACACACTATATCTGCTATAAACACACTATATCTGCTATAACCACACACTATATCTGCTATAACCACACTATATCTGCTCTGCTATAAACACACTATATCTGCTCTGCTATAACCACACTATATCTGCTGCTATAACCAAACTATATCTGCTATAACCACACTATATCTGCTCTGCTATAAACACACTATATCTGCTATAACCACACTATATCTGCTCTGCTATAAACGCACTATATCTGCTCTGCTATAAACACACTATATCTGCTGCTATAACCACACTATATCTGCTATAACCACACTATATCTGCTCTGCTATAAACACATTATATCTGCTGCTATAACCACACTATATCTGCTGCTATAACCACACTATATCTGCTATAACCACACTATATCTGCTATAACCACACTATATCTGCTGCTATAACCACACTATATCTGCTATAACCACACTATATCTGCTGCTATAACCACACTATATCTGCTATAACCACACTATATCTGCTGCTATAACCACACTATATCTGCTATAACCACACTATATCTGCTCTGCTATAAACGCACCATATCTGCTCTGCTATAAACGCACTATATCTGCTCTGCTATAAACGCACTATATCTGCTCTGCTATAACCACACTATATCTGCTGCTATAACCACACTATATCTGCTGCTATAACCACACTATATCTGCTGCTATAACCACACTATATCTGCTGCTATAACCACACTATATCTGCTATAACCACACACTATATCTGCTATAAACACACTATATCTGCTATAACCACACACTATATCTGCTATAACCACACACTATATCTGCTATAACCACACACTATATCTGCTATAACCAAACACTATATCTGCTATAACACACTATATCTGCTATAACCACACTATATCTGCTATAACCACACTATATCTGCTATAACCACACTATATCTGCTATAAACACACTATATCTGCTATAACCACACTATATCTGCTATAAACATTTGCGACTGATTACGACCAGAGACCCCGTGTGACGGCACCTGAAGCTAGAGCAGAATCAGAAACATTATCTTAACCCCAACTAGAACTCTTTGTAACTCGTGTATTAACCGAAAGTGCCTTACCTCAAATATCAGCTGGTGTTATCGTTGCCGATGCCACGAGAAAGGAAGCCATGAAGCGGAGTTGCCGTAAAGCAGCACCTCTGGCAATAAGAATATGTGACGACATCACATTTTTTGAACAAATTTTTAGAACAGATAAGTTAACTTAAAAAATAAATGTTCAGCTGAGTGTATTATCTTAGTCCCCCATTTTGAATGCAACTTTCAAATTAAAAGAAAAGTGGATTTCTGGGGGTGAAACCCCATAGACTCCCATTCATTCTGCACTCGCCCGCTGGCGCCCCCGCATGGACAGACACGTTACTGCAGCCAGTCCAGAAACCGGACGTAACCAGACAGTGCCAATTCTCTTCTATTAGACACGATTCTCTGGACTTGCTCGTGTATTCTGAATGGCAGATTCTACGCTTACGAGAATACTTGATTAGTTTGTGTTAGTGTTTTTTGCTAAGAATCAACTTAAAATGACACTGTGTAGCTGTAAGTGTTCAGCGATAGTGAGTTCCTCCACTGAGCGTGTGTGGTGTTGTGTGTGATCGTTCAGGACGGGGTGTTTCACGGGCTGATCCCGATGCTGAACTGCTACCTGGAGAACATGGAGGTGGACGTCGACACGCGATGCACGATCCTCAACTATCTGAAACTCATTAAGAAGCGCGCCTCTGGTATGCTGATGTCTGGAGTTAATTACAGTGCAGTATTGCCACACTCATTGATTTTGTATTAGTTTCAGTTTTGTGTGCTATCCATTTAGATTTTTTAACTTAAATGCTGATTTATTTTATTAGTTTTTCTGTACAATCATGTGTAGTTTCTAACTTTTAAAGTGGTGCTGAACTGCGTAATGAGCTTTTAATAAAGCTTGGCTGCCTGTAGAGTAGAAAAGTGGAAGAAATTGTGAAAAGGCTTTTGTCTTCCCTTTTCCAGATCAAATCAGTCAAATATCGCCTTGCTTTAGTAGGAAATACTTCTTAGCAATACTTTGTCATTTTAAAAAACTGTTTCTAGTCAACATTTCAAACTGGATGATCACAAACACAATGTTTTAGACCAAACGGAGGGCAAAAAAATGAAAGAAACTGTTGTTCTCATGAAAGTCAGCAGTTTTGCATCATCCAGCGGACTTTAGCTGACAAATAAACATGACTTTCTCTAACACAGAGAGCGAGTGAACATTGTTCATTTCCATATACCACCGACTAGCAACGTCACAATACTGAATTTTCCGACTTTAATATGATATCTTGAAAAATATCGATATTCGATACCACAGCCATAAATACTGTACCTCCATTCAGATAATTTATCATCTCATAAGCTTTTGATAATTTGGGTACTTTTGTTGTAATGGCTTACACACAGAACAAGGGAGGCTATATTTGAATCGTTAAACTACATTTCCAAACAAAAAAATACAAACAGTAAATAAGACAACACAAATATAATCAAATAAGAACAAATAAACATTGTAAACGATAGCACAAATAAATACAACCGAATTAAGAGTGAGCTGAAATAAACACGGCTAAACTACTGAAAAAATGGAAGTAATCCAATGTAAATTAACACTGGACAGTTTTCATTGTAAAAGTAAAATAGAGATTAATGCTTACAATTAAAGTTATTTAGTCAGGAGCAGAGTCAGCATATCCACAGTATTCCTGCGCCCCATGAGGCTTTGCGTGAATTATGGGGGTGACTTCCGTTAAGCTGTAAACAATCAGTGAAAGACTCGCTCTATGGATGCAATAATATATATATATAGATTTAAAACCGTGTACGATGACGTATTATTCTACTCACCCTTCAACCATTGAACATTAAAAGGACATTTAAAAGTGTAAAAGCATCAACAAGGTATTTTCAACAGACCATGAATCATCTCTGAAAAAGCATCTTTCCACAGCAAAATCGGTCGGTTAAAAATCACCGTGGTAATCGGTATTATGTAACATGCGCCTTAATAATAAATTTTATTTACTTCAGCATTGCGTTATACTATTTTAAAGTGATTTCAGTCATTTTGACACATAATAAATTGTATTTACCTGTGAAGCCAAACCTGGAAAGAGACGTGAGGATTTGGGGAGGATTCCAGTGAATTATTGATGGTGTACATCGTAAATTAAATCGGGAGAACAGACCACAAATATGCAGTATATGTTGACCTTTATCATACTATTACAGCGAAATTCAACAGTAAAAAAGAAAATAATCATGAGAAAAAGAATGCAGAGCTCTTACTATAGATATTCTTGTTGTAACGTGTCACGTTAAAATACCAAGTGTTACGTTATTCTCATGTTCTTCTTAGATAAAACATGAAAGAAAACTGACAGCTCATTCAGTCAAACTGAGGATCAGCTTTATTTGTAGGGCACCTTATGATTTGAAATGATTCGCTTCTGTCTTTTTGAACGGGAGTTCCCCAAACCGGAAGTGCCGCCCATAATTCAGAACGCAGTAACCGGTCAGGAATAAGGTGGATAAGCAGTTACACTTTAAAAATGACGTACTTCAGATAAACTAGTGACTTTTTTTTTTTGGAAGATTAATTATTTTGATGATTTTGCTCATATTTCTTTGACGTTCTTGTGTGTTTCTCAGGCGAGCTGATGACTATGGCGAAGTGGATGAGGGAATTTGTGGCCAAACATCCTCAGTACAAGCAGGACAGTGTCATTACAGACAAGATCAACTACGACCTGCTTCACAAGTGCGACAGAATCGCCAAGGGGGAGGAGGAGTGTCCCGAGCTGATCGGAGAGCCGGTCAACAGAGGAAAATAAAGCCTGCTCGAAACTAACGCAAATCCTATACACATAAAAAAAGCTCCTTTGCATGAGAGCGAAAGACCAAGTATGTGACAGCAGTCCAGAAACAAACTAAAACTTCTATTTAAACTAGCATGTGTTGATTGCTGAGGGCAGCCAAAGGTTTGTTGAATTTGTAAATAGCAGATTTTTTTATTATTCGCAAATTATTTTAATAGCTTAAACAGATCCATGATGCAGTTGTACCCGAATGTGTACATATTTCACTCCGGTCTGTGTGTGTGAGAGATTATGTGAATGTAGCAAACACTAAATTGTACATCAGTAATATTTTCATTGTCGAAATGTAAATACTGTACTTCATCAGGCATTAACAAGTGTACTTTCTTTCTTTTTTTATGGATGAAACAGTTGATTCTTCTTCTTTTCCTAAACGCATGTAGAAATGAATGCAGAAGACCATCGAAGTGTGCAGTGCATTGTTTTTCACTAACACATTTTATTGTTTTAAGGACAGCTACATTTACATCATCTTAGTTGAGGTTTTGCAGTGTTAAGCTTTGTTCACCACTAGAGGGCGCAGAGGCTCTTTTTTAATATAATAATCATGGACAAATTAATTATATAACATTATGCTGTAGTTTGTTAGCTTTAATCTCTGTATATGGCTTGAAATAAAGTGATCCCTGTACATATTTCAGCTTATTGAGTGGCCAACAATGCCTTTTCTAGACCTATCATTCAAGCCTTGTATCTGCAATACTTTAAATGCTTTAAATGGAGTTTAATTCAATGCATTAAATCATTAGTAGTCGCTGACAGTTTCTGCCAGCTATTGATGCCATGGAAGCAATAAAAGCTATGACATACAGGATAAATTAGATATATTAAGACTTTTGCAGTGCAACTTATCAATGAACAAATTAAACATTATGTAAAACACTGCGTACTGATGTCGGTTTCACTTACAGTTTCACAAGCATTTAATGAATAACGTTTGCAAATGTGATAAGCAATTAATAAGAGGCAGAGTGCACTTACAACTTACACTTTACTTAGCCAATGTTCGAGGTATACATAATCACACATCGCCATCTAAACTAAGAACTCAACTGCAGGATAACCCAGTTTCTACTAAATAGGCTAAATAAATGTTTAGTTTTTTTGGCTTTTAGTATGAGTATGCTAGCCTAACTGTTGTCTATACACTAGTTTGTTCAAAAACAATGACAAAAATGATATTTAGAAGATTTATTCAGAACTTAGTCTCCCCTTCTGCCAGTATGGATCAGTGATTTTGATGACATCACTCTGCACTTCAGCTTCTCATCAGATTTTCGGTCCAATCAAATGCTCTCTAGAATCTGAAGCTCCGCCCCCTACAAAACAGCTGTGGCTGAAATCAGTCACTTGTTCACATATTTACTGTTTTCTGCATGGTGAATATCATAGAGTGCACTATATAGGGGATAGGGAACGATTTATATGCTTTCCATTGGGGCGAATGAAGTCTGGTTTGGCGTTAGTGTCCGTGAACCGCCAGAGCTTCGGTCCAGACACACAGAGCGGATCATGTGAGCGAGTCGACACAGATCAGAAAACATCGGATCATTTGAGTTCTGCACTGAATGCTGTATCATAAAGTGATATGGAGGAGATTAGGAGGAAACTGCGGCTTTAACGAACTCAGGCTCTGGCTGAACTGTAATGTAAAGTAAATGCTATTGGCTGTTTAAAGAAAGGGGAGGAGCTGTTTGATATGCCCCGCCCTGTCTTCCTGTTTCAGTGGAAATTACTTCAACACTGAATAATGCTGTCAGTTTCAGGGCACTTCACTGGGACTTTAGGTGGATGTTTAAAATATTATGATATTTTAAAATAATAGGACTTTGTATCTCTGCATCATTAAGAATTAGCACACTGAAGTTGAACTATGGCCAGACAGACCACTTATATGACAGTCTTTTAATGCTTACTGACATTTTTGTTCGACAAAATACCACATAAACATTCACAAGAGCTTGGGGGAAATTACAATATCTATATAAAAAGAATAATTACTAACCAAAGCTTTAAAACAAAAAGAGACATGCTTGTGTGGGCCGCGTGAGCATTTTTGGTGGGTTCTGTGACACTTTCGCAGTGATTGTTCCCTTCAACATAGACCACGTGACGGGCTCGATGCATTTGAGCAGCGCTGTGATTGGCCAGCTCTAGTTCCACATGAGAGCAGCACTGTGATTGGTCCGTTCTAACTTCAGATGAATGGGGTGACTTCAGTTCCTGCATCAGTTCACGCCTTGTAAAAAAAAATATATATATATTTCTTAAAACACGCTGTCAGAACGCGCGCTTTTCTCTTAGAACGCCATAATGGAATTCAGAACTGTTACATTTACCTTCTTAATCAAGTTGAAACACAAGTGACGACATTTCGAATGTGAATACGTCACCACGCGAAAAGTTTGTTTTCCTGATATTTTAACCTATTATACACGTCCCACTGTTGTTGTGCTCGGAAGAAAGCGTTTCTGAACTCTTAAATCTGCAGATAAAGTGAAGTGCGCGCAGACTTTGCCCTCGCGCGTCACTATAAGAACGCGTTCCGTTACACGCAATCAGTTTAAAGGCGGACTACCGACACTCATGACGCTCTTTACTTCACGAGGTCTTTCCAAGCGTTCACACTGACGACAGCACTGAGCCCTGAAGAAAACATAACCAATATCTGAGAAGACTGAAGGTAAGATTCATAACGCTAAAGAGATTTAAACACACCAATGCCATCTGGAAGTGCGCGTTCTGGGGCTGAATGACGCGCGTGACTTCGCGAACGCGGATGTGTCGAGCATCATATGACTTTATTAAAGATTAAAAGCGCTATGATTGATGATGTCATGTGAAGCCGACCTTTAGTTGATCTTATGAAGAAGACGGTACTGAATGGTCTTGAAATGTGCTAGTGTAATTTTGGATATGTTATATAAAAGCAGCATGCGAATCAGTGACAGCTATAATCATCACATTTTAATATAACGTCATTTTTAAGCAATCATTGTATATTGGTTTCTGAGTGTATTATATCTCCAAATTGCAATCATAGTCCTCATACACAAGTAAACATTAAAACTTCATAATGAATGCGCGGTAATGCTGCCAGATTAGCATCAGGAAATGTATTACCTTTTTATACATCATAATGTTTTGACGAAACCTGTCAAGAACCCCAGAATCTAAAGAAAGAAAATGAAGCTTATTTGTCGGTCCATTCGCCAACTTTTTTTTTTTTTTTTTTTTTTTTTTTTTACATTATCACAATTTCCTTCCTCTAACACGTGCTGTAAAATGTTTTTTTTTTTAAATATATTTGAAATAAATAGTGTGTCTGAGGTGTTATACACTTTCTGTGTGGGTTTGAGCCATTTGTTTTTTGTAAAGTGCTCTTGTATTCTTGGTGGAAAGCTTTTTCTTGCAAGTCCTCTCTTTAGATCTGATGGCAACACTCTGGAGTGAAACATGCCTGATATTAATCTCCATTCCTCTGTGCTCATGTCTTCTCATGGTTAGTCCTGCTGGAAAAGTGTTCCTGGCTTTAACATCTTTCTAAGCACCATTTCTTGACCTCTACAGAGCTACAAACAAGCGAATAAAGAGAATTAAACGTGATGGATGGTAGTCCTTGCTGTAGGCGGCCATTTTTATTGCTGTAATCAATAAGTGTTCCAACAAGGATTTATTAAGTTAGCTTCAATTGACTTTTAACGTGTTCTTTTATGTTCTAGGACTTTCACAGACGTCTTGAATGTGTGTGTGTGAAAATAATCTTTATATGATTTCGTCTCGAAGGTTGAAGATGGAGGCCATTAACCACAGAGTTAACACTTACATCGAGTCCTGGATGGGACCCCGGGGTAAGACCAATACTGATCTTTACAACTGGTTTTTCTTTATGTTGTGTCCCTGAATCCTGCAAACAGAACATATTAAAAACTTTATTTTCATAGCTTAGACCATATTAGTGCACGCTGGTGATTTCAATAATGTCTCACACAGCCAAGCAAGTGGTTCTAATAGGTAGCCTATGTTTTGCTAATCTGGCTTTGACAAATCCAATGATTATTTTATTCTAAAAGTGCTCATTGTATACTCTTGTATACTCTTGTAACTCAGTATCTTGTAAAGTTGTGTTCCAGACTGAAAATAATAATTAGTAAAACTAATAATGATGAAAACACCAATAATATTGGAAGCAATTATAGTTTCAGTCTGTATCTGCTATAAATGAAAGCGTGTTTCCATTTAAAAAGGTAATTGCGACCTTTTATCAGAATTGCAATTGTGTGTTTTTTTACTGCAAGTCCAAATGATGAGATATCAACTAGCAATTGTGGGAGAGAAAAACAGGAATTGTGAGATAAAAAGTCTAAATTACTTTTATTTTCTGGAGGAGAAACAAGCTTCCATAGCTCAGTAACAGCACATGTCGGTTTCAGTTCAAATGGTTTGTCTGTAAATAGGCAAATTTGAGCTGATTCTGCCATTTATACCAGGAAAAGGGTGCAAAAACTTTAAAGGCACTTTCACTGAAGACAGTTTGTGTTCGTGGGATATCATGCATGACTTGCCCGTATGATCGAAGATTACATTTCCTGCTAGTGACTTTAGGAGTCAGAAGGGAACACAAGAAGGCAGTTTACAAAGTATGGCCTTAAAAAGAAAAATACGCCATTGTGCAAAGATGGCCAACCAACACTCATACAAGCTACAATGATGAGTACGAGAATTAGAATTAGTTACAAATCTTAGTGCTGAAGGTTGATTAGCATGTCAGGGTGCAAAACATCTTAACCCGTGGTTTGTTTTTTTTATTCTTTGGAATAGTTGATCGCTGGAGCGTCGCTTCTGTGTTTCCTCTACCAAGTAGCAGTGCTTCGCCTTCTGAGAATACAGTTCCCAGTGTATATACGGTTAAAAGATGCCTGTGTCTCATATGACCTTGTTATTTTGTACAGATATTATATATATACAGTACTCAACATTTGAAGTGGATCAAAAAAGTCCATCAAAGTTGTCCTAAGACAAGAACGGGTGTGTTCAAAATTAATGTTAGCTAACGCTTGAATGTGGATAAGTGTCATAAAACATCTGAAAAAGGGGTTTTGTCCCGGATTGGATTCAGAGCGCTGATTAAAACACAGATGGAGTCCATCAACACCTCTAAAGCTCGTCCTGGGATGACATTTCATTCAGAAACATTATGCAGTTTATAATTTATATGCTGTTGAACTTGTGATGATCACATTATTTTACATGTGCGTGAGCAATGCTTCTATCACTCGCTCAAGAAACATCTCTGATTATTATCAATGTTGACAACATTTTCCACACAAATATGAAGCAGTTTTTAAGATTTTTTGATAAATCGCAAGTTCAAACAAGCAGCATTAATTTCACCTTTTCCCCGCCAGTGTTTTTTGCTGCCAGCCAGCAAAGTTGTAGTTAGTTGTATGAATATCAGATATGCTGTTCAAAGTTGAGGATCGCATTATTTTGCGTATGCCATCGCTTGTTTCTGCTTCTCCTGTTTTGGTCAGGAGGTTCTGCACTCTTTCAGTCGATGTGTAACAGCGCCCCCTGCAGTAAAGCAGTGAAAACACGGATTGAGGATTCTTGTGCTCTCTTATTTACAGATCCCCGGGTTAAAGGATGGCTTCTGCTGGAAAACTACATCCCCACTTTTACCTTCACGGTTATGTACCTTCTGATTGTGTGGATGGGACCGAAATACATGAAGAACCGAAAGCCGTACTCGTGCAGAGGTGTGCTCGTGCCGTATAACTTCTGCCTGACGCTCCTGTCGCTCTACATGTTCTACGAGGTGCGTTCCCAATCAACACACGATCACATATCATATACAGTCAAACAAAACCGATTCAGACACCACATATAATGTTTGAATTTTTTTACTAGTAGGTGCAGGACACTATAGTTCATTTATGTAAGTGAGGAGAGCAAAATACAGTAAACTGTGACATATTATACTCAAATATTCTTCATACAGTGACTACCAGTGACATTTATACAAATTTGGGACCAAAAATGATTCAGACACTTTGAGCTGATCATGTTTTCTTCAGTGTTTTTCTGTAATTAATGCTCTTTTTACACACAGACTGAACAACATGAAGCATTGCTTGGTCACTGGTTGAGCTAAACTGGTATTATCTAATAGTGTAGTTCAATTTACCAGCTGACAGATATTCATCATAATTCATATGTGAGAGTCTAACAGAAGGACGGACAAAACCAGTGAAATATCCACTGATCTGAGAACTCTGAGTTCTTGTCATATTATTACCATTTTCTAAACTATAGCGGATAATTAACTGTTAACTGATAATGTGAGAAATGTTGAAGGTGTCTGAATTTTTTTTTGGTTTGAGTACTGAGAACATACTGTAACTTTCAGAAGTCAATTGAGTGATCAGAAACTTGCCATTTCCAGTCTTTGGGAGGTTTTGTTATTCCTAAACACCAGAAAAACTACAACGAGGGTCATTTCAGTGCAGATTATTTTATGAATCTGTCAGTCCGTCTCTGATATTTTCATGCAGATTGAATGAACGGGACAAAATTAAAAACTCAAAATCTTAAAGAAAAACTATAATTAGTTAATCCTTCTGTTCTGGAGTGCTTTCAAATGCCTTCACTCCTGAAAGCTTGCATTTCCATTGATTTTATGCTGTAATAGGTTACACAATCGAGAAATTTGATTGTGCTCAGGACCTTTAAGGACATATGCACTTTGATACTGATGATTTGACTTTTTGGAAACTGAGCAGGTTTGATAAGTCACAGTCCATGTGCACCTGAAAGTTCAGAGTCCTGTCTTGCCTCATTCGCTCTCCACGCCGTCTGCATTGCAAAACTGACACACTGTCTGGCTTTCCAAATACGCACACGCATATGTCATCTACCAGCTCTTATATCACAGTCATCAATGACCTTAGAGCTGTTTTACTGCAGCATCATTAGAGAAAGACCAAAGCCTCTCGCTGCAGATGTCCATGTCTTCTCTTAAAAGGATAGTTCGCCAAAAATGAGTCTACTCACCATCACTCCAAAACCCATACAGTAAATCATTAATGGAAATAAATAGACATTTTTAATGAATTTCTGTCTCTCCATTGAAAGTCTATTCACTTATTGATGCTTCAAAGAGTTCAAAACCAGATCCTAAAAGTAACCTGTATGAATCAAGTGGTTTAATCCAAGTTTTCTGGTCACAATTGCTTTATATGAACAGGTTTAGGCTATTATTCACATAATATCAGTGATCAACACATGAGCTCGTCAAATATGGTCAAGAAAAGCTCAAACGAGAGCAAACCTCTTTATCCGTTTAAAGTTCAGTGTTTGTCCAATCAGTTTGGTGATTTGGTTTCACAATAATGTTCACTTAATGTAAACATTTAATTTGTTAATTTCAAGTATACATTAACACAAGTTAGCTTAAGTGTGTTTATAAATTAACATCAACAAATACAGTATTAATCATAATACCTAATCCATTAAAGTCAATATGAAATCTAATTGGACAATTCTTGTTTTTTTTTATGGATTCCAGTGTTTATTATGACATAAATATATATATATTTTTTATTATTATTATTAGTCAAAGTATATAAAACGCTGGATTTATTCAGTGACAAGCAGTCGGGTTGAATAAGGAAAGCGATATCTTTGTCATAGTGTCCTTTCAATGGTGAACGTTTCCACAGTCATTGCATCTGCTGCACTTTATTTGTACCATTTTGTTTTATTTTTATCTATTTACCTTTTTTAGAATTTATACGATACTAAAGATATTGTTTGATAGGTGAGATCTCGGATTAAAGTCCTTGAAAAACAAAAAAGTAGTGCTTAAAGTCCTGGAATTTCATTTTCCAGTGTCTGAACGAAGTATCCATGTCCCCTCTGCTCATCCTGCTGTGCGTCGGGTCGTGGGAACGCTGGAGCCGTCTGCAAGTTATCAGATTGAGCGAGAAATGAGGCGTGTCCGAGAGTAAGAGCCGGGACTGTGTTTTAGGACTTTAGAGAGAGGCATTTCAGTCTCTAACAGCAACTCCACCCGCTGACCCCGAGCAGCTCGTCACCTGTAGCATGAGGTCAGGCAATGAGAACGTTTTTTGAGCTTTAGTAGGATTTATACAGTGTATAGGGGACAGATGTGCAGCTTTCATTCTGCATTTGCTAAAAAAAAAAACTTTAGCAGAAAGAACAAGGACATTATTCAGAATGAGACAATGAACAATGACACTAGAGGCTCATGGGAGATTTGACTGAGGTCTGAGAGGTGAGAACAAGATCATGATAGACGGTTTAAAATTACAAAAATGAGGCACTTTTGTTCCACATTTTGTAGAAGTCAGCAGTAAAATCTGTCCATGTATCAGCGTTACACCTGTGATGCTCTGCAGCCGCTCAGATGGAGAATATATATGTATATATACACAGGTGAAACTCGAAAAATTAGAATATCATGCAAAAGTTCATGTATTTCAGTAATTCAAATTAAAAGGTGAAACTAATATATTTAGTATAAATATCTATATGCATGATTATACTTTTCAGAGGGCCGACATTTCTGTATTTAAAATCCTTTTTTTTAATTGATTTCATGTAATATTCAAATTTTGTGAGATTTTGAATTTGGGTTTTTCATAAGCCGTAAGCCATAATCATCAACATTATAACTTTAGCATGACATTCTAATTTTTCGAGTTTCACCTGTGTGTGTGTATGTATATATATTTACACACAGCATATTATGAAGAAATGTTCTTCCAGTAACTCTAAGAACGTTTGATTAGTTATCTGGGGCCTCATGTACAAAGACTTGCGTTGAATTCATACTAAAACATTGCGTACGGACAAAGCTGTAAATGTGCGTACGCACAAAAAAAACAGATGTATGAATCTCTGCGTACGAAGAACCCCACGCATATTCTCTTTGTACATCCCAATTAATGTAAAAATGAGCGCACATGCACGAGCACAACGCCCCACCCAGTCTCCTCCCTTAGTTAAATACATTTAAATATGGTAATGAGTCTTAATGAGTAAAGGATTAAGAAAATGGCTAAAGCAAGCGGCAAGAAGCGAAACTTAACAGAAAGTGAATGGGAGGGGCTGCTAGCGGAGGTAGAAACGAGAAAAAAAAATATTTGTAACTTTGTCCTCCGCAATTAATAACAAAAGGAAAAAATATGAGTGGGAGAGTTTGGCTGAGGCCGTCAATGCGGTGGGATCTGTCTGATGGTCTGATATAAAGGTGGACGTTAAATGGAGAAAGTGTGGGCAGAACAGGCAGTGGTAAAGGGGTCGATGAACTTACACCACAACAGAGAGTTACCTCAATTATGGGTGACACTGATTTACTACAGGACTGCCACGAAGGTTACCAATATTATCTGCACATTTATTGAATGGAAATGTTTCCGATTCACATATGCAAATTCTTCTTCAGATGGCGCCTTTATAGCAATGTGTGTGTCGATGTGCAGTCGATCGCTCCGATTACATTAGGAAAACCGGCTATTTTAATGTTTGGCTGGTCAGCTGCATCATATGGGAACGTTATATACCTGGTAGACATGATGCGGATGATCCCATTGCGCGGCTCAAAGACGACTGGCTTATTCCCGAGCGGTCTGCCAGTTCCCTTGGGAAAGAACCAGTTGCCAGGAAAGCAAGTGTTGTCAGCACCTGCGAGGGAACGGGTATTGCGTGGCTCCTCGCCGTCTCTCTCTCTAGATTCGGACCCGACTCAGCACAGAGCTCCAAGAGGATAGCCCTTGGAAATCTGAAACGGCTAAGCCAGTCATCATCCTGGGCCAGAAAATCATTGTGGTCCCTAAAAACTCGTTCTCTTCGGATTCTGCCAAGCAATGTCCTCTAATCAGGCCAAAGCTGCCATTGCCATAGACTAAGGGTTGTATCAATTTGCATATGCTTTTATATGTTCTTACTTAATTGCATAATTGATAGAATATTTCCATAAGGCTTGTGTGAGAATATATGTAAATTATTTTATAAATTGCAAGTTAATAGCAATGCTTCCCACAGGTGGTAGTGCGATAGACTTGTAGAACAATTCGTTGTGTAATGTTTGCAACTTAACTTTGCCTGTAAGAGTCGCCAACGGACAAAAACTATGAGAAATGTACGTACGCCAGAGATGAAATTGGCGTGGAGGAACGCACATTCTCACGTTAATTTCACTGTTAGTACATCCGACCGTGAGCGTGAAAGCTGGCGTACGCAAGATTGATACATCAGGCCCCTGGTCTTTAACTCTTTCCCCGCCAGAGTTTTTGATCGTTTTCACAAAACGGTCATGACCCCTCATGATCTGAACATTAAATATATCAAAATAAAAAACAACACAAAAAGAGCCAAAACTTTTTATTCTACCCTCATGCATCAACACTTGAATGTTGGCAAGTTTCATTAAAAAAACGAATTTTCTGTTGAATGTTTCATCACATTATTTTGTGTGTAAGAAATGCTTGTTTCTGCTGCTGCTTCTCCTGTGTTTTGATCAGGAGATTCTGCACTCTTTCAGTAGATGTGTATGTGTAAGATCCAACGAGTGGATCTCTGAGCCGAGTGAGTGAAGGCGGGGCTCATTTGCATATTCATAGAACCGCGCATACTAAATGAGGCAAGGGTGTCGAGTTACAGCAGAATGTTCTCGGAGCATATTGTTGTTCACTGGGTACATTGTGTGTTTTGTTAGTGTAAACTGATCCTCTCTGCACCACACCTAATTCTACAGATGTGTTTGGTGTTGTGAATCCTGCTTAAATATACAGTGTTGAGTTTCTCCTTTACTCTGTTCTTCTGTCTACAGCTGGTAATGTCAGTGTATCAAGGCGGATACAACTTCTTCTGCCAGGACACACACAGTGCAGGAGAGGCCGACACCAGGGTAAAACCACTAACAGCTTCATATGCATGACATCCCACAATTCAAAGATTCAAGAATATTATATAAAACATTCGATATTATACAATGCAATACACGCAAAAGAAACAATATTCTCCATTCTGTTAGAGAATGGGCCTGTCCCAACCGGGACCCGAAGCCCTCTCAGTCTTCCCCAGTCTGCTCTTCTGAAACACAAAACCACAAATGGGACTCCCTACAGTCTCGTGGACTTTTTTTATTAAAACGACATAGCTGCATATACAAAGTAATAGACCAATGACATATACACACAAGTACACAAAGAGAGGAGAAAAAAAACATCTAGATAAATGAATATATAGATATAATAGTATATACAGGTACTTTTAATGAATAGGTTATTCCATCGTGAACAACATTTTTGATTATATATATATTTTTTAGTAATCACAGGGTTCTTTAAAAAGTCTTAAATATAGTTGTCCTAATAAAATGCCTTAAAAAGTATTAAAATGTGTTAAATTCAGATTCGATGGGTCTTAAATATTTCTGTTTGACGAGACCCAATGTGACCCAATGTCCGTCAAATAACCAGTGAAGCATCGAAGCGCGAGAATGATTCTGATTTTATTACATAAACGGTGATTGATAATAATTTATTTCTGGCAGCGCTGTTGAGACTCGCGCCTGTCGCTGTGAGAGATTTGATAGATTTTATAGTGAGGAATCAAAACAAATGAGCATAACAGCACACATAAACTCACAGAAGAAACATACTGAGGCAGAAATTCAAAATGTTGAGTTTTTTTATTTATAACATACCATATAGTTAAGTAGCATAACATGGCGGGAGCTATTTTGCTGAATATTCTCACGATTGCAAATGTTACATTGACTTTAGTTCAATAAACAAGTAGTTAATATTAAATTACTTCAACTACATATACGTATGTAATATAATGTGTATTTCCATCACAGGTTTGGTCTTAAATTTCATTCAAATTGGCATTTAAAAGGTCTTTAGTCTTAAATTTAACTTGTTCATATCTGTAGACACCCTGAAAAAAAAAAGTAGATATAAATAGTGAAACCATCATCATCATAATAATACTATTTGTAGTAATAATATTAGTGGCCGTAGTAGTAGCAGCAGTAATAATAGTAATATTAACAACACTAATACTGACAATAATATTAATCAGAATAATTTAATCTCAGTTTTATGCGACCAGTCTGTACAATAATTGCAGACTATCACTACTCTCTAGTTCTGTGAGCCGCCGGTGTCCACAAGACCGTAAGTGCACATGAAGTGTGCCATTTGGGACGAGGCCGATATCTCCAGTTCTCCAATCGTTCTATTCCCGGAGTTACTGTATTGTCAGCTAGGATGAGGAGGAGTGATTCCTGAATACTTTGGATCATCTGGTTCGGCGCTGCATGGAGTCGCCTCATGATCCACAGCATTAGACTATGAGTGTTTATTAAAGATTCAGTGTCATTTATCAAACATGTGACGGTGCTGGTCAGGCGAGGACAGGAGGATCTGTAGCAGCAAACGCTTATTTATATTCACAAACCAAAGTGGAGAAAACGCAAACGTAAAGGCTTTGAAAACCAAAGACAATACTTGACAAAGGAAGTGAGGATACCAAGGGCGTTACAAAGGAAAACGAGGAACTAGCCCAGATACAGGTGAGCAAACCAGTTAACAGATCAATAGAAGAGGAAACCAGTGGAACAAAGAACAGGAACTCAATATAGGAGCGCAAACCTAAACCTACACTTCAGCATACTTTTAAAAAGAGGGGAATATTGGACGTTAAATTCAGTTTGCACTTGGTATATTATTTGAGTGTTTTTGAAGACGTGAAATTAAATAAAATGTAGTATTAAATGCAATTAGCTGACCTTCAGTGGGCTTTTTTTGAGCCAGAAGGGACTTTATATGTCATTGCATTATTTAAGTGTGTTCTGACGAGCATTTATGGTAAATTAAAATAAAAAAAAAAAGTCAAAAAGATACATACAATGTTTTTGTAAATGTGTGTTTGTAATGATGGAGTTGCAATTTAAACTTTAAACATAATACTCAAAGAGCCCCTTAAGTTAAAATTATAATCAAGTACTTTGCATGTAATTTGACATTACAGAATACACTTAAGTGGCCTTTTATTTCAATAATGTTATATTATCTGCACATTTAATACAATTCACAAGGCAAATTTCATGATGTTATGCTATTATAAAAAGTAGGGCAGTGCAACGATTAATCACATCCAAAAATAAAAGTTTGTGTTTACATAATAAATGTGTGTACTGTAATAATTTTGTATATAAATACACACACATGCATGTATACATTTAAGAAAAATGTGTTATTTATATATATATATCTCAATCAGTATATTCATTCAAATGTCTTAAAATATATATATACATGCATGTGTGTGTATTTATATACAAAATAATTATATACAGTACACGCACATTTATTATGTGTAAACAAACGTTTATTTTGGTTGTGATTTCATCGTTGCTCTGCCCTAATAACTTTCATTTTAACAGCATTATATATATTTTTGATGTTAAGAGTGTTTAGAGACCAATAAAATGAATGTAACTTAACCTTTCTTTGTTCTCAGTCCACTTCTGATTTTCACTTAATTTCAACTTTACAATAAGCTGCATTAGTTTATGTATTAACTAACATGAACTAACAATGAGCAAAACATTTGTTACAGTATTTATTAATCTTTGTTAATGTTAGTTAAATACAGCTGTTCAGTGTTTGTTCATGTTAGTTCACGGTGCATTAACTAATGATAACAAATATAACCTTTGGTTTTAATAATGTATTAGTAAATGTTGAAATGAATATGTAAGATTAATAAATGCTAAAGTATTGTAACTATTTGTTTATTATTGTGAAGTGTTACCAGTTCATGTGTAAATGATTCTTTCATTCACACCTCAGATGATCCATGTCCTCTGGTGGTATTACTTCTCCAAACTCATTGAGTTTATGGACACGTTCTTCTTCATCCTGAGGAAGAACAACCACCAGATCACGTTCCTGCATGTGTATCATCACGCCAGCATGCTCAACATCTGGTGGTTCGTCATGAACTGGGTGCCGTGTGGACACTGTGAGTTCCTCAGACTCAGACGCTTATGCTGCATTTTATATGCTAAATTATTCAGATGCATAAAAACAAACCCACACAGAGCAGGGTAAAAGTGCTCGTCTTTAAATAACTGCTTGCATTATGTAACATGGTATTTAAAGGAGTGTATTCACTCGATCTCTGGCGTTAAAGGGATAGTTCACCAAAAAATGAGAATTAGCCCATGATTTAAATGTCCTGGCTCTTCCTAGCTTTATAATGGCGGCGATCTGTTTTGAAGTCCGTAAACTTTTATGATGGACAGATGCATTTTAATAATGGATAGATGCATTTTTATGATGGACAGATGCATTTTAATAATGGATAGATGCATTTTTATGATGGACAGATGCATTTTAATGATGGACAGATGTAGTTTAATGATGATGGACAGATGCATTTTAATGATGGATAGATGCATTTTAATAATGGATAGATGCATTTTTATGATGGACAGATGCATTTTAATGATGGACAGATGTAGTTTAATGATGATGGACAGATGCATTTTTATGATGGACAGATGCATTTTAATGATGGACAGATGTAGTTTAATGATGATGGACAGATGCATTTTTATGATGGACAGATGCATTTTTATGATGATGGATAGATGCATTTTAATGATGGACAGATGTAATTTAATGATGATGGACAGATGCATTTTTATGATGATGGATAGATGCATTTTAATGATGGACAGATGTAGTTTAATGATGATGGACAGATGCATTTTTATGATGATGGATAGATGCATTTTAATGATGATGGACAGATGCATTTTTATGATGGACAGATGCATTTTTATGATGATGGACAGATGCAGTTTAATGATGATAGATAGATGCACTTTTATAATGGACAGATGCACTTTTATGGACTTCAAAACAGAAATGACCATTCACTTGCCATTATAAAGCTTGGAAGAGCCAGGACATTTTATTTATATATATATATATATACACTCACCTAAAGGATTATTAGGAACACCTGTTCACCTGTTCTCATTAATGCAATTATCCAATTATCTCTGATGGCTACTTCCAGCAGGATAATGCACCATGCCACAAAGCTCGAATCATTTCAAATTGGTTTCTTGAACATGACAATGAGTTCACTGTACTAAAATGGCCCCCAGAGTCACCAGATCTCAACCCAATAGAGCATCTTTGGGATGTGGTGGAACGGGAGCTTCGTGCCCTGGATGTGCATCCCACAAATCTCCATCAACTGCCAGATGCTATCCTATCAATATGGGCCAACATTTGTAAAGAATGCTTTCAGCACTTGTTGAATCAATGCCACGTAGAATTAAGGCAGTTCTGAAGGTGAAAGGGGGTCAAACACAGTATTAGTATGTTCCTAATAATCCTTTAGGTGAGTATGTATGTATGTATATATGAAAGAAGAATTGTCATATAAGGCGTGCATAGTGCTGGTTATTCATGCAAAAACGTGGTTGAACTGGCCTTCTCCCATATTTACAATGCAAATATGGCACAGAAGCGCCTCTGGAGAGACAACGGCTCTGAGGTGAACAAGAACATGCACTTAGCAGAACAGAGAACAATACGCCAGCGTAAACGTAGACAATAGAGGACAGGCCACAAACTCAAACTGAGGACAAGACACAGACAACCACAGAGATGAGAACTCAGGAAACAGGAACTAAGAAACATGAAACTGACACACTTAGTGCCAGTGAACTACGAAGTGTGAAATAACACTGTTCACACGCCGCTTGTCTGGTGTGGTGACAAATTGGGTCTTCCCCTAAACCGTGGCTCTGTTAGGAAATAAAAGGGATCCCATTTGCTCGCATTATTTTTAATATGTACTCTCTTTAGTTCCTGATTACAATTCCTACAAAAACATTTTAAAAAGTTGTTTTAACTATGGTATAATGACCAGGAATGTGTATATTAGTTAGCTTATGTACTAGCATGGCTTACAGATGCAGGTTATACTCACAGTTGCACTTACCTACATGTATTCACAATCATCTTTAATGTAAGTACGAGTTCAGTTGTGTTAAATATCAAAATATTTAAGTTATAAAAAGAATAATAATAATCGCCTAAGTGAATAATTGAGCATTACATAATGTATTAACGCTTTAATCAGTGAAAGAAATGACATACAGTTTGTTTTATTATGCACTATATAGTAAGCTATACATATTTAAAATTAGTATTATCGTTCTTATGTACTTAGTATTATCATAACTGATAGTTGATGGAGATCTGATTTTGCGGAAGAACCTGATTTGTCATGACACCGGACCAGAAAAAAACAAAAACATTTAGTCCTGGTCCGTTTAGCGTTCACATTGGCATTTTAACACCGAACCTTCACCGTTCACAACCTAATTGGTCGGTTCTATGACGTATATTTTGCTATTTTGCGAACATCCAAAACAATGCTGTGTTCTGGGATAAATGCGCTAGCTGTATGTGCGTAGCTATGATGGTGTGTATTAACCAGCTGAGAACTCGTGAAGAGCTTTTAAAGTGTGTGTGGGAGGGATTCCTGACACTGTTTTGACTCCTTTACACACACACACACACACAGATCTGCTGCGAGGAGACGCGGTGGCAACATCATGACTATGACGAGAAAAAACGGTTTGATTGAGCGTTCGGTTCTTTTTAGGGGTGCATCTTATGACATCATGTCCTGTTTTTGGTCCGTTTACATGTCTTTGGTCCGTGTTGTTCATATTTCATTCCAACGGCACCAGAATGGGTTTCGAATCGGATCGAGTCTCATCTTTTAAGCGTTTAGATCCTCTTGTTCTGTGGCTCCAGGATCCAGACGTCAGTGTTCACTATTATTCATATGAACTGCACTAACAGAGCGATCGCACCAGAGTTTACTTTAATCCAAGTGTGAACACAACCTAAGAGTTCATTTTTATGTTTTACTCTTATTCCGGGTTTTCATGGTCATGGAAAACCTGAAAATATATTTTAAAAAATATGGTAATTTCAGGCCTGGAGAATCTTGAGAACATACTTTTGAACAAAATCTGGTGTTCTGATGTTTGTTTCAGTCGTTTAAAACTGATGGTTAGTGCAAACTTCTGTTAAGCATGTTCATGCTATTGGTCCATGATTACGTGCGATGGTCATTAAATGGCTTTACTGAGGTAAATGTAACGTTATGTGACATTGTAGTCTACTCCAGCTATTTTATTGACCTCTTTCCGCGGTTGAAAAATACTGATTGGTCGATATTACAGTATGTATTTGCATATACAGAGCTGCCGTCTCACGCAATTGACCCTTTCCAAACGCTCACATCCATTTTCTCACAAAGAGAAAAATCGCGAAGCAAAGAGGACACCGACACCGACAGACTAGACAGAGAAGGTTATGGAACAAATTCTCAGCTCTCAGATTCTGTCAATTTTATTACGAAATTCAAACAATAAATACCGTTTTGGTGCTTTTATGTGACAGATGGCTGTAGCGCCTCAGTTCAAGCGCACGTGAACCAATCATCTCTCTTCACTAGCCAAGTTAATAGTAAATAAACACGAATGATCAATAGGTGTGTAACGTGTGCTGAAAGATACAGTAGCCTACAACATACGAAATGTATACAGTCCTGTGACTGCGTTTATCTTTCGCGCCGCGCACCGTTACGGACTAGTCCATTTCATTGTGAAAGTAGGGGGTGTGTAGGGACAGGTAAGTATGAACTGGACATTTTAACTACTTCAACGTATTTCTTAAGAATATTAATAACATTTACCATGCTTTTGAAGCGTTCATGATGATAAGGGGTTTTTTCCCTTTTTTTTTTCTTTTTTTTTTTTGAGTAATGTAGCGACTTCAGACCAACACATTTTAGATCCGCCCACAAAGTTACTTGCGTTTCGCATTTGATACTTGCGTTTCAGATCGTTAAAATAGGGCCCTAAGGGTCCTTGTCAAAACAGAAACAGATCAGGCTGGTTATTGTGGTTATTGATCGTGGATTGAGGTGTGATTTGGCAAAGGCTGCGATTATTTTATGTGCAGCTTGTCAGTGAAGTGCGGCTGACCGGTAGTGAATGCTCCATTTGAACACCAGAGGGCGCTCTCGCTCAGACACAATAAATATGCCCCTCCGCAGAACTACAATAACACGCATCATTCCAGGAAATCCTGTAGCTGAATAAACAGAAGATTGAAATGCTTTGATTAAACATGACTTATAAATACTGACTAATAAACACACGACTGCCTTAATGTGTGTAAGAAAGCACATCATCTCACAAATTATGCTCATCTGTCGTTATGAAGTGAGTTTGGAGTAAATGCATGTTATTAAATGTTTTCTTTTGTTGGACAAGAGCTTCATAAATGCTTATGTTTTGAAAGATGTTTGACTTGTGTTGCTTTTTCAAATTCACGGTGAAAAAGACGTACTGTTAAATGTATTAAACATGCATTATAGTGTATTTTTATTGTACTAAAAATATACTCGAGTACATTTTTAATACATTTAATAGTACGTCTTTCACCTGGGTATAAGAGACTCGAACTCAGTGTTTTCAGAGTGAGCAGCGTTTACAGAGCCGCGCTTCACTGACAAGCTGCGCAGAAAAGATAATCGCAGCCTTTGCGGTTTTAAATTGCGATTAATCGTGCAGCACTAATACATGGTTGAATGCACCATTCGAATAAATCGAATGTGTTGAATGTATTTGAAGGTAATGCATGAACTAATGCTGATATTACTTCTCTCTTCATCAGCGTATTTTGGCGCCTCGTTTAACAGCTTCATCCATGTGCTGATGTACTCGTATTACGGGCTCTCTGCCGTCCCGGCCATCAGACCGTATCTGTGGTGGAAGAAGTACATCACTCAAGGCCAGCTGGCAAGTGCACGCTTCTACTGCATTCATCTTTCTCTTCCTTTCACTTCATTAAAATGACCAGTGCTTTGTTGTAGTGGAATATGTGGTCAGCGCTATTAGTCTAATAGCTGAACCAATCATCTTCAGAGTTTATAATAAACGGGATACAAAATTTCAGCTTTTTGACTTTTTAACGTGTAACTGTTCACTAGTAAGATGTCCTAGTATGATTTTTTTTTTTTTTTTTAAATGCTTAAAATAATATACTCTACCGGTCAAAGGTTTCAAATGGGTCAAGATGTATCAAAAATACAGCAATATTGTGAAGTATTATTACAATTTATAACAGCTGTTTTCTATATGCATATATTGTAAAGTGTTTTGTATTCCTGTGATCAAAGCTGTATTTTCAGCATCATCACTCCAGTCTTCAGTGTCACATGATCCTTCAGAAATCATTTGATGCTCAAGAAACATTTGATTATTATCAATGTTGAAAGCAGTTGTGTTTTTGCCCATTTTCACAAAATTGCCCTCAGAATATTTTGTTGTTTGAATCTCAGATATGCTGTTTAATGTTTATGATTGTCATTTTACATATATGCATATGATTACATATGCTATCGCTTGTTTCTGCTGCCGCTTCTGCTGTTTTGATCAGGAGGTTCTGCACTCTTCAGTAGATGTGCAACAGCGCCCCCTGCAGTATAGGAGTGAAAACACGGATAGCTGGACCTTTCTGTCAGAGGCGGGGAAAGAGTTCAAATGGAAATCTCTTGCAACATTATAAATGTGTTTGATCACTTTAATGCATCCTTGCTGAATAAAAGTTTTAAAAAAAAGTCCCAGACCGATAGTTTGAACGGTAGTGTATAGATTATAATGGTTGCATTTGGACTTTTTAAAAATGAACAATGCATGCATTCTTAGTTTAGTTTAGCTAACCTAACCTAATGGAAGAACCGATGAGTGATGGCTGTTTTCTCTCAGGTCCAGTTCGTCCTGACCATGTTCCAGACATCTTGTGCTGTGGTTTGGCCATGTGGTTTCCCAATGGGCTGGCTGTATTTCCAAATCTCTTATTGCATGACTCTTATCTTACTCTTCTCAAACTTCTACATACAGGTGAACAAATTCTCATTTTGGCATAAAGAAAGACTATAATGGAGCGAAAGTAAAACAGCTGGAAACGTTCCCTTTCTTTTCTCCACAGACCTATAAGAGACACGCGGAATCTCTGAAGACCGATCACCCGAACGGATCAATAAACGGCCACACTAATGGCGTAACATCCAACGAGAAGGTTAAATACAGAAAACCACGCGCAGATTGACAGTCCTGTCACTGATATCAACGCAGTAGAAGAGCTACATGTATGTGCATCATCTTACCGCGCTAAAGCCATTTAATCCTTAAGAGACTCCTTACATGTTTGCACACTGCAACCTCATGTTATTCATATTGAATCCAAAAAATTAGGAAAAGATTAGGGTCCAAGTTAGTACGTCTCGGGCGTCTAGAGTATTTTTGTTTTTCATATATTTTTCTTGAAATATAAAGAAGGCTAACCTTATTACTGTACTCATTTGCACTGGTGTTTTCACTAAACTTGTTTGTAGACATAGAGTTGACCAAATATACAGCGGTATGCCACACTTTTAGAGCTGAATACACACACTTATAGCCTATGCAATGTGTCTTCACAGTACAGACAGATGATCTTACGGTCAATAGATACGAAACAGTCAGGAGAAATTATGGAAGATAATCAGTTTTATTGACTGTTAATTGATTGTTTAGTGAATTACAGTAAGTTTACGAAAGAAAATGGACTGTTTATTTAATGTTAACTCTGATTTAGCATAGTTTGTTAGCGCTGTACTGGACAGGGGAATCTCATTAAAACATATCCATTTCATTCCTACTTACACATTTTTGGTGTATTTCTCACTATTCCCATCCCATTTTTTTTCTAAGTATTACAGTAAAGGTTTTACTGTAACATTTGTTTTCATTACTGTAATGATTAAGATTATTTGGTTACATTTTACAATAAAAGTTCATGTTATCTAATGTAGTTAACTACTGTAACCTTAAAGCAATTATTAATCTGAGCTAATGCTCATTTTCAACATTTACTAAATCATTATTAAAATCCAAAGTTGTATCTGTTAATATTATTTACTGGATCTGAGCTAAAATGAGCAGTTGTATGTTTGATGAATAAAAACTGTAGCAATGAGCAATACGTTTGTTAGTTTATGCATTTACTAACGGGACCTTATTGTAAAGTGTAACAGATTCTTTCCCTTCTCAAATGTTTATAAATCTACTTTAATAGTTGTAGATTTAGGAGTGAAATATTACCCAGGCATTGAGATTGATCCAAGCAGTCCTGTGCATGCAGCGATAAATGTATAAAAGAAATAAATCAGATCACTAATATATACTTGTTTGTTGTATATGAAACTGGTGTTGGCACAGATTGTACTGGCGTTGTTTTAACGAAAGCGTGTGCAGATATCAGTCGGTCTAATGTCTCTTCTGTTTTAACTGGCTGGTTTTGGCTGCTAAAGAGAAGCTGTGAATAGATTACTTTCTTTTTCAACATGTTGCTTTAGTGAACAAACTGCTTACACTGTAATGACAGCACATGCATTAACTCTGAGACACGTTCCTGTGAGGCTGTGTGAAAAATACTTGTGTCAGTTCGTGAAGGAAATGAGCACAATTCAGCCTGTCCTGTCTTGAGTCACTGAAACCGTGAAATCAACATGTTTCGACAGGTTCACGCTCTCTGTGCCAGCTTTCCAGACATCAAGCTACGGTTATTTTCTCCTTTTTTTGATCAATGTTCTTAATCTAGCCGACTGTTACTTTGTCATTTAAGTGTGTTAAAGTTAAACCACTAGCATAGAACTACAGGGAATCAATACTTAATACTTGTAACATTGATCTGTCATTAATATATCCTTATCAGTTATTGCTGTTAAAAAACAAGCCATTCTCTCTGTCAGTGTCCAGTTTAGTTGGGAAAGTAATAGTATCTTGCATTAACTGTGATGCTTCCCTGATAAAAATGTAATGCTGTTAATTGATGCTTTTAGTGCACACACAGACCCATCCAACGTACAAGATAACATTTGCTGTTAATACTGAAGAGAGAATTAATGCAGTGTATCACAGAACTATTAACACAGGAAGGGTTAACAGACACAATACCAATAAAGTGATTTTTATTTGGAGATCAATCTGTGCCATTGTTTGATTTAAGGTATTTGAAACTTGAATATTTGAATATTGAAAGCTGAGTTCTACTATAATAAATAGCTTATTGCTGACAGTACAAATAAATGCAATCAAAATACAAATTGGAATAACAGAAAACACGGTAAAAACAAATTAATCCTTATTAATCTAGCAATATTAATCAGCAATTATTATAACATGGTGTCTACTCTACTTACAACGAGTGCAGATAGTCCGCTCTGTTGACAGAGGCCGTTCACACTGACTCCTCCCACCATTGTCTGACTGAGCTGGACAAAATTACAAAAGAAATCCTGCAGAGAACAGGATCAGCATGCCGCCAGTGCACGCGGTGACGTCACCAGTACCGTTTATGAATGACATGAACGGATGTTATTTCCTGTTGTAGACACCGAATCCGTTTTTTAAGGGAAAAGACTTCAGAATCAGTACATAAAATGCTTAATATTAAAGATTAACGAGAAATATCGGGTGCTTTTTGACATCGTTGCTATTTTATCTGTGGCAAAAGCGCAACCACTGGTCTAGGTTCACGAAACCATTCAGTCTCAGAGCCAGCACTGCAAATACCACTGTATTTACACATAACCTAAATTACACACTCTCAGAAAAAAAGGGACAAAAGCTGTCACTGGGGCGGTACCCTTTCAAAAGGTAGACATTTGTACCCAAAGAGAGCATCTTAGTACCTTAAAAGTACATACTGGTACCACTAGTGTGCATTTTAGTACATGATACATTGGAACCTTTTTTAAAGGGTACCGTCCCAGTGACACCTTTTGTAGCCTTTTTTCTGAGAGTACAGGGAAGTTGCTAAAATAACTTCTCCATCTTGCCACTAACTCTCCACCACAGGATGTAGTGGTGTGAATGGCTTCAAAAACATTAGCACAAAAACATTACATTGTTCATGAAACTTTTGTCTTAACGTCTTTTAAATCTTATTCCTTGTTTCAGAATGTTCAGAGAACATTCAAATGTAATGTTCCCATAATGTTTGCAACATTATACAATGGAATGTTTTTAAAAACATTCAGAAATTTGTACATTTTTTCATAACTTAATTGTTACCTGGGTAGATTGGTCTATATATAGATGCATAATACAATCAGATATTTCAAGATGTTAAGAACATGTACAGTTGTTATTTAAAAAATTCAACCTTGCATTGCAAATCAGGCTTATTGGCAAAAAATTTGCTGTTTGCAATGAACAAATCAAAGAAAAGAAATTGAAATAGCTCAACACAACAAATGTTTCTAGTGGTTTCCCCAAATTCAACTGAAAATGCAACTGCGGTCTAAAAATGATTGATCCCCTCAATGACAAACATCTCTAGTACTTAGTAGAACAGCCTTTTGCTGTTATGACCTGCTGCAAACGAGATGTATAACCAGACACCAGTTTCTGGCAGCGTTTCTCAGGAATCTGAGCCCATTCCTCATGACCAGTGGCCTCCAGTTCAGTGATATTCTTGGGTTTGGTGCTGCAACCGCCTTCTTCAAATCCCACCTGAGATTTTCTATGGGGTTCAAGTCAGGTGACTGTGATCCCACTGTAGACTCTTCCAGGACTTCTTCTGCAACCAAGCCTTGGTGGAATTTAAGTTATGCTTAAGATCATTGTCCTGTTGGAAGGTCCAATGACGCCCAAGCTCCAGCTTCCTCACTGATGGCATGGCGTTTTCTCCTAGGATCTCCTGATACTTCAATAAATCCATCTTGCCTTCCACAGGTTTCCAGTGCCAGAGGATATAAAGCAGCGCAGAGCATCACGAACTCCACCATGCTGAACTGTAGGCAGAGTTTATTTCTGCATATGCTTCATTCTTCTTCCTCCAGACATACCGCTGATCCATAGGGCTGAAAAGTGACAGTTGTGTTTCATCGCTCCACAGAACAGAATCCCCAAAACTTCTGTGGCTTATTTATATGATTTTGAGTTTTAATGCTTTTGGGTTAGTAGTTTATGTCTTGAGTTCTGGTATGCATTTAGTACGCGCCTTACTGTGCACCTGAAACCTCAGTGCTTGTTGCCACGAGTCTTGCTGCAGGTCTTTTGCAGTCACTCGAGAGTTTTACTATGCAGGGGATTGAATAATTATGAGACTGCAGAAGTCATTAAAAGTTTCAGTTGAATTTGCAGAAAGCACTTGAAATATTTGTTGTGTTGAGCTATTTCAATTACTTTTGTTTGATTTGTTCATTGCAAACAGCTGAAAGTCCCTGAATTTTTCCCAATAAACAATTTTCCAATGGGGTATTGAATAATTTTGATTACAACTGTATTTACTGATATAGAAATGTTATGTACAAATGTTCCCAGTGAGAAGGAATCCTCAGAATCCAGAAAAGAGCATGTAGATTGCTGAAAATGTAAATGCCCATCATGTTATATGCAGGAAAAACAGTAGTTATTATAAAGGTGACCAACTTTCAAGCGAGAACAAAGACCTGCCACTACACAACAAAATACACTACGGCTGCATCTGAAAGCTTAGACTTGTCTCGCTGCTTTATCAGGCAAAGACTTCGCAGGCAGAATTTCCGCATAGAGCTGGGCAATATTGCCAAAAAATAATCACAATAATTTTTTTCATGGCAGTCGATATCGATAATTATCGATAAGGGGGTATCTACCAAGCAACCTTCCATAGGGGAGAGTACAATTCTACTAACATAGGGGAGAATATAGCTTAACCCTGGGAAAATATATTCAAGATATCAGAGCAGAGAGAGACAATCCACCTCCACCCACTACCACTGATCATTAGCCGCATTTCCACTGCCGGGCCAGGGCCGAGCTGCGCTAGTGTGGGCCAGGGCCAGTCGCGTTTCCACTGCCACTTCCGGGGCTTACTCGGGGCCAACGGCCAGAATTTCTGGCCCGTCGAACACCTTGGGCCAAAGCAGGCAGGCTAGAGGTGTGGTCAAGGTAAAAGGCGGAGTTTATCGGTGTTAGGGAAAGATATGGTCTGCGGCAAGATGCACATTTCACTTTTTTATATCGCGCAAAATTATCGCTGCACGAAATGGATAATCGCCTGTACTGGTCTGTTGAAGATACCAAAGCTCTTCTGAGCATTTGGGCAGAAGAAAGAGTACAACGTCAATCCAGAAACGAGGATGTTATCAAGTACATCGTTGCTGAACTTGCTAAGCTAAGTATTCGCCCACCATATATCTTCCACCAAGCAAACACCAAAAAAAGCAAACAAACAGACGCTTCGGTCCTCTCCATCTCGATCGTTGTGTCTTGCCTGAATGAACTTCATAATCCCTGCTGAAATGGGTGCTGTTGTATGACGTTCGATCCAGGAAGGCGTGTTAAGGGCGGGGTTTAGGGCAGCGCAGCGGGGCTAGTGGCCCGGCAGTGGAAACGCAAGCCTGGTGCTTGAGGCCCGAGGCCATTGGCCCGGCCCGGCTCGGCTCGCTGTTAGCCCTGGCCCGTCCCTGGCCCGGCAGTGGAAACGCGGCTAATGCCACTTTCACCTTCGGGACATGTGCCCGTCCTACCACCTAATCTGAAGTATATTTGCAGAAAAAGGTGTCGGCATGCATGTGGTTTCAAATTCCTGTTTTTCTTTTAACCAAAACCTGCTCCATATCTGAGTCGATACTGCAATGGTTGCTTTCAACTCCTCCCTCAGGAGGGGACCATGACATTTAATGTACAGTCCGTATAGCAAGATCCTCTATATTTCAATCCGACCTGGACCTAGGCCCCAGAGGAGCATGCTGAACCGCAGCAGTGCTCTAGACCAGAAAAAACAGCGGAGGAGTCAATTAGGCAAGTCAGAAGCAGCATTCTGAACCGACATAAAAGCAACAGAGCCAGAAGAAGCCCAAAAAGGGAAGAACTTCCCGTCAGGCTCCACCTACAATCCTCGCAATCGATCCCACCCTGCCGCTTCTGCTGCCACGGGCCCTGAACCGCGAGCTGTAGACTCTCAACTCTAACTCCTCAAAGGAGAGTCCAGCATGGGTGGAGCTTCTCACAGCGAACGCATCACAGAAAATATATATATAAAATATATATATAAAACTCCCTTCGAGAGGTAAACGCGCTGTGCAAACGCTACATACTTATCACTCTATCGAGAATCAAGAGAGAACTGAGCCTCTTACCGCGCATGCATCACCATGAGTGCCTCCAACTCTATCGAGAGCCGAACGCACTCGTGCAAACACTAGATTCCTATCTCCCGGGAGAGAATCAACAAGAACAGGGATAACTTCAGGGATGACGCGAATGCATCATAATGATGGCATCCAGCTCCCTCTGGAGTCAAACATGTTCCAACAAACAAAGAAGCGGCCCCTGAAGACAAAAAAGCTGACTGTGCATTACATGTGGCCTTTTATATTTATGGGCACTCCGCTTGTGAGTGAGCCAATACAATTGGTGTGTTTGTCATGCTGATGGCGTTCCCCACAACATCATTCTAAGACACGGTGTTAAAGTTCCACTTCGAAAAGGAACAGTAGCATCTGAAAAAATGAACAACCTCATTTGTATATGGTAAAATTTTGTCTTCCATATTATTTGGATCATATTATCCACAGCTAAAACCACGCACTGCACCTCACTACCTTGGTAAAAAAAGTAACTGTATTGTTTCAATGGTATTTGTTATGAACAGCATTAGCCTAAAGACAGTTAGTATAATACAAATAAACAAAAACTGCTATAGCTTAATAACAAAAAATACAGCAGTTATATTCTATTACTCTTTTAATACATTTAATGATTCATCCATTTTTAAGCTTTCTGACGCAGCCTGAAACTCCAAAAAATAACCACAGTGCTACCATGTTTTTTTTTTCTATGGAAGCTTGTTTCTGATTACGGAATAAAAAATAAAAAAGGGAAATTTTACTTTTTATCTTATAATTTTTTTTCTCGTAAAGCAGAGATTTGCAGAGATCACATGCAAAAGTGTGTTGTCACGAACCATCAGATCTAGATTCTGTGGCAAGTGTGATGCATTTACAGTTTTACACATTTTGTGTGTTATTGAAACTACCAAGATATATACATCTGAGTTCTGGTCGTGGCTTATGCTCTGCTTGTCGTGGCGAAAGGCCAAAAGACATGTTTTTTTAGATTAGCCCCAGTACAAGACTATCAACACTTTCCTGTTTGGATTCCAGACCTCCCTCTTCAGTGACTTCTAGCCCTTTAAATGCAGCTTTGCTTAACATAAGATCTGTGAATAAAAAGGGTTCTCACTTGCCTGATATTATTTCAGACAACAACCTGGACTTGTGTTTTTAACAGAAACTTGGCATAAACAAAATAATGGACTTTGTTTTAATACAATTACTCCCCTGTGTACGAACTGTTTGATTGTCTTCGACTGTCGGGTAGAGGCAGGGGTATTATTGCGCTGCTTAGCATGAGCACTGTGTCTAAACCTATGTTTACGTCCTTTGAATGTCTTGATGTTTTGAGTCTGCCTTGCAATCTACTGTCATTGCAACACACTATAGACCTCCAAAAGTTAAGGAGTCTTTTATGTCTGAATATGCCAATTTATTGTGTTTGTTATGTTTTAAGTTTAAGAGAATACTTATTCTGGGATATTTCAGTATACACACTGATGTGTAATTCCACAATGGCCAAAGATTTTTGGGTGCTATATTTCAGTCTTACTCCGTTTGTAAAGGGCTCTACTCATAGCAAAGGTCACACACTAGACCTGGTGACTGCAAATGAGCTGAGTCCCAGCCTTCTCCTGCTGATATTGCTCTTTCTAACCATTTAGCTGTATTTTTCAACTTGGATTTATTTTTTTCACGTGTTCTTGCACTGTTTCAAAAGTGGAAATCAATCGATATGCAACTGCAGTTGTTTCATCTTGCACTGAATTGGGTCCTTAGATGATGAACTTTAACAGCTATAATGTGTTGATTCTTGTATTATTACGAGCTCTGTCTCGTTCTCTTTTCTCCAGCAGACTCTCCTCTATTTGCCGTTAAAGGCATTTAAACACTTTAATACAGAAAGCCATTATTTTGATAGACAGCTCCAATTTGGCTGTTAAACTGTGATTATAAGATATTAGCTTTGTTACTTTTTGCCAGCAAACTCTCCTCTGCTAAAAGACTTAAAGTGTTTTGGGCACAATAACAGATTGGTTAGGTCAGGATTCATCCCAAAGAGGCATATTGTTAACAATATAGGCCTTTGTATTAGATTTGTTGGACTATGCTGAGCTGATTAAGGAGGAAAGCTTTATTCCTTTTTTAAGCCTTTGATTCCCATGAACACATTTATTTTACAATCCATGTACAAATTTGGCTTAGATGATTTCTTTTTTTTAAAACTGTCTGAATGTTATATAAAAATGGCAACTGCTCAATTCATCTTAAATCTGGTACCTGTCCATGGGTTGGTGTGTTTAGAGGGGTTCGCAGGGTTGCCCGGTATCTTGCACTTGTTTTTAAAAGCTGCTCAACTTCTTACCTCTTTTTTGTTGCATAGTCAATTACAAGGGATTAATATATCTGATAAACAAATTCTCATAATGATGATGATACTGTTGATCATATCAAAGTTTTCTCTAAAACTTCTGGTCTAACTTTTAACTTTGATAAATGTGAACTGCTTTCTTTAAAGTCCTGTTCTGCCCTATCCCTGTACAATATTCCTGTTAAGTCTCAAGTGAGTTATTTGGGTGTAATTATTTGCAAAGATGACATTGACATTGATTTGATGTAATTTTTGAAAATGGCCTAATTATAATTTTACTTTTATTAATTAAATTATTTTAGTAATATTTTATTGTGGTATCTGTACTTTTACTCAAGTACTTGATTTGTGTACTTCTTCCACCACTACACTGCTAAAAAAAACGGATTATTGTAGTGACTACTGTGTATGACTGTTCATTAGTAGTTACTTCATAGTTATTTTTCTTGAACCTTAATTAATAGTAGTTCTTCAGGAGGTATGACATAATTAATTAGTTATTGATTCACTAACTTACTTAACACAATCATAAAATTCTATTACATACTGATTAGTTAACACATCTTCCTTAGTAGTTAACAGTAGTGACTTAAGTGTTAATGAAGAATTACCTATTAGTTCTTTTGTAATTCATTATTAGTTATGCTGTAAGTAAGATACAGTATTCTAACCGTCCTCCTTTTCGTCCCTCGCTTCCTACAGCGGGTGGAGCTGAGACATGAGGAAAAGAAACGAGGATGCAAAAATAAGAATTGAGAAGCACCAAGGAGTCATGTACCCAACACGTGAAGAAATCGGCTCCACCGGGAGATTATATAATCTTGCGAAGGTATTAGGTGTCGCTGAGCCCGCAGATCTGCAGAACAACATCCAGGAAGAGCCCTCACTGCAAGGGGGCACAGCTCGCCTTGGGACTAAAATTTCAAGGCAATGGCATCCACTATCCATAGGGACGCCAGGCCAACTGAATTGCGTAACTGAGTCAGAATTGTCCAAATGAGCCAACGGGACAGGCTGGGAAGTTATAGAGAAAAAGACAGTGTTAGGATTGAGGCAGGTGCTGATTAGTGCAGATATTAATGCAGATTTGATAAGGAGACTGAACAAAGCCCAGCGTTACAACCTGTACATCTCCTGTTTTTCCTCCCACCATCTCTAACCCTTTCCCGACTTTTCTCTTCTCACTATAACTTCATTTACCCCTTATCTTATCAGCATCACAAGCCTTCAAGCTGGTTCCATTAAAGGTCATTTAAGCGAAATTAAGACTTATTTTTGGCTCAATTGTGTCAATTAACAGACCTCTCTGCTTATCAATGGCATCCAAAGAACCCAGACGGCAGACAGCCCATAACTTCAGACATACTCAAATGTATCTCCACTCGTTTCACAATGTTTATTTTGACTTTCTTGGGTCTTCTCAGATGCTCAGAACTCACCATCACTTCCAGATTCAACTCAAAAATTCATGCCACAGAGGCTTTCAAGATCTATTTTTAGATCCAATCACACCCAAATCAAAAATGCTCAACAAAACCTTATCAGTTAAATGTACCATCAACATAATTTGCGCACACCCCTCATTCTTCTTTCGCTTTAGCTTGTTTATATACACTCAAAACCTGTTCCTATAGGCTTGCAGTATCCATCTCAATTCCAACATAATGAAAATAACACCAGTAAAATCCTTGTAAAAAAAAATGAGAGTCCTTCCAGTCCAGTGACAAACCCCCTCCCAAAGAACATTACGCCATCAGCCTTGCGCTCCACACTTTTTTTTTGGGAGGGACTGTTATTACTGTTTTCTGGCTGCTGTCCCTCCTTTATTTTACACCTTTTTCGGGAAATCACTAGATGAACATCTGAATATGAATTGTTAAAGGCACAATATGTATGTTTTCGCCACCAGAGGTCGCAATTTCAAAACAATAACAAAAGCGAAGCTTGACGCTATGAAGGAGAGTGGAGCGATGGGAGATGTTGTTTTCACCATCCAGAGATCCAAATCATGTTCACGGATGAGGTAATGAATTTTTCTGGGGTTTTTTTTACCTGTATGTTTGATCACACTATTTTATGCATCGAAATGAATTAGCTGCAAGGAACGTGAAATGTAATGCTATTTTAGCCTGTTACTGATATGTGACATTTGTGAAATTATTTGGTGGGTTAATGCAGCACAGTTTTACATGTTGAAAACAATCATACTAAAAGTGAATTTGAACTAACCTATAGTATTTGCAAGTAATGGCTAAATATTTTTGTGCAACACATACTGTATTAAATCTCACTGCCATAGACTTGGTCACCAAACAAGTCAAACAAAGTACAAACAAAGTGCAATATATCTGTATGTGTAATTTCATCAGCATAACCCATACATAATTATACCATTGCATACTGCATCATCTAACTACCTAACAATAGTTATAATTATAATACAGAAATATGCTGTAATTCATAGGGTGACCACTCATATCTATTAAAATTATCTGTACATGCCTTACTTGTACAATAAATATATATTTCCTTACCTGTCTATTAAAACACATGCAAGCAAACGGACTCTGTCAAGCCCAAGTTTGTTGCAAAGCTCTCTCCATCTCAAAAACGCCACGCCGAAATAGATCTGTTTTATTTTGCGGTTTGTCCCAAAGCCTGCATGAAATATATCACAGTGTACAAAAATCTTACATATTGTGCCTTTAATATAATAAATCTTAGATAATTTTTTAAAGTCCTTTTTATTAAAATATATAAAAAAATAAAAACTTGAGTCTTGTTAAAAATGTCCTTATGTCTAAAGGATGAAGAAACACGTTTTCATTTCATTCATTAAATAGTTCAGTTATTCTCTTACTGTACACATTGTCTGTTACATTCCACCTACTCACTTTGAAATACTTATGATGGATTGATAATTATGATTTAGATGATTTATCAATGTCTGAGGGTAAACTGAACCTTTGGTTCAGATCAGATACTACACAGCAACAGTTGAGAACAGTGTCCAAACCACAACATCTACAGACAAGTGACTGTGGTGCTTCTTGTAATATCGTATGAAAAAAAAAATTTGTTAGCTGGGTATATACACACACATTTCTATAAAGAACATATGTATATGCTGAGATTGATATTTCTACATATCAAATGTTACCAATTATTTGGTGATTATTTAATCCATCCTCAAGTTTAAAGGGATACTCCACCGTTTTTTCATATTAAACTGTTATTCCCTTAACTAAGACGAGTTGATACATACCTCTCTCATCTCAGTGCGTGCACTCACTCTGTCTTGCGGCGCAACTTTGTTAGCACTTAGCTTAACGCAGTTCATTCAATAGGATCCAAGCAGAGAAGCGACCAAACACATCCACGTTTTCCCTATTTAAATACAGTTACTCGAGTAGAGTAACTCGACCAAGAACGGTGACAAAATAAAACGTTGTGCTTTTCTAAGCGTGTAAAATTGATAACTATATTTTATGACGGAATACCATAGCAAGTGCTTGGGAGCACTTCGACTCGGCGCAGTAATATCATGAAAAATCGTGAAAAATCCTCTCCCCAGAGGATCTGCACCACCAATTGCTGTTTGCCCGTGTTCTTTCGTCAGCTATGGTCTGTTCTGGTTCATAATTTTCTTCCCTCTCACGGTCCATAAGAGCTAGTTCCTCCTCCGTGTACTCGGGTTCAAACAGATATGGCTCTGGGTCCGCTACAAACAAGTCATAATCATCTACAAAGTCCGCCATTGCAAATGATCTCTTGCAGTTTGCTAATAGCACAAGTAGTAAAAGTCCCGTTGGTTCTACTGACGGAAATGAGAAGGAGAGGATTTTTCATGACTGATGATATCACTGTGCCTGAGTCGAAGTGCTCCCAAGCACTTGCTATGGTATTACACCACCATACAATATAGTTATCCATTTTACATGCTTAGAAAAGCACGTTTTATCCTGTGTCACCGTTCTTGGTCGAGTTACACTACTCAAGTAACCATTTAAATAGGAAAAACGGGGAGGTGTTTGGTCGCTTCTCTGCTTGGATCCTATTGAATGAACTGGGCTAAGCGCTAACCAAGTTTCGTGCGCAAGACAGAGCGATTTAGTGCACGCACTGAGGCAAGATGGGTATGCATCAACTGGGCTTAGTTAAGGGAATAACAATTTAATATGAAAGAAGTGGAGTATCCCTTTAAGGGTTAAGCAAAGTAGAGATTGAGGTCATTTCTGAAGACAGCACAACAGAGATGTACAGTATTGTGGTGACCAAACTCTCTGCCAGTGATCTGACTGTACAGAGAGGACATTCACTTTAGCCTGATTTCTTCCCAACGGACTATAACTACTCATCTACTTACTCTGAAAAAAAAAAAAATTCTTTGGTGGTTGAGGAGATAACCCCTAATTTGATTGTGAAGCACATTAAATTTTACTACTGTACATCCACAGTGCTATATAAAACCCTAATTAGTGGGAATGATATTCACCAGGAATTTCGGTTAAACAATTGTAACAAACTAATTGCTTCAAAAGCATAACCTTGAGCTTTCACTAGCGGTCTTTAAAAAGGTTCATAATTTAAAACTCCCTATTGAAAGAGTTAATAACGTCGGGAACCCTCTGGTTGCATGCTACATGGGACTTGAAAAAGTACAGGACCACATTGGTACAGGACCACATTGGCAGAATGAGGCACTTTTTCAAAGCCTAAAGTAGTTAAACCAGAAATGCAGCAAAATGACAAGTCAGGTACAACAAAGGATTGATTTGTCGGTTTTATTAAGAAGCTCTCTTTTGCCCTTGAACCATTACAGGACCAAGTAAGGCCTTGCCTTCCCACTGAATGCCTAGAGAAGAAAAAAGCCAAGTTAAAACACTTGAATCAAAAGCAACCTTAGAAAGAGCAAACACTACCAACCTCCATAGGGAGAAGCAGCAAATTCACCATCAGGGCCACATGTTGAGTCACAGCAACCACAAACTTGGTCGTTTCCATCAGCAGCAAACCACCTGCAACAAAAAAGGAAATGGAACCTTCAACATGAGAAAAGTGAACTTAATGCTCCCCCTCAAAAAAATAAAAACTCACGTACCCATTGGCAAAGGAACAGGATTTGCGCTGAGCGTCACTTGGTGCAGAAGCAATAGTTGCCTTCAGAATACATGTTATGTAGATCTGCAAGGGATGACAGACAAGTCACAAAACCAAAGCAGATGGGAGGAGAAGTCAAGTTAACTCATTTGTAGTACATACAGAAGGACTGTTGCCCTCCTGGAACATAAACGCCTCCAGCTGGAACTGGATCTTGTCAACCTGGGACCGAGGCATGAAGCGGGAGCTGGAAGCTGTAGTTTTGGCATCCACAAAGCACCTGACCACAAAACAATCACAAAGAGCAACTCATGAATGTCAACTGTAGAGCATCAAGCAACTAGACCTTACCCATGACTGTGGTCACAAAAGGCAACTTAAAACAGTCCTACCGCATCAAGGGCCATGACCCTACCCGTGATTCTCAATCAAGGAATATCTTGGAAGGGAGTTCACATCAGGTACTTGAGTGGCCACACAGTGGTCCACAAACACACGCAGAGGCACATGATTGTACTGCTTCACAGATGCCTCGATGTTAATAACGCCACCCAGGAAATAGGAGTATGAAGGCCTCTGATAGGACCAATCATCTACACAAGATAAACAATTTAGGCACAGCCACAATAGCAAGGGTAAAGGTTTATTTTATTGAAAGAAAAACATGTACCAACCCATCATGATCTTCAGGGAGAACAGCAAGACTTCTCCACCAGCCTCTGTTGAGGCATACGGGACCCATGTTGGCATCAAGGCATCACTGCTTACATTTTGGAGCCTGCGGTTCATGAAAGTACCCATTAACATGGTCTCCCAGTTGCACGAGAAAGTGCAGAAAGTCACACAGACCCCCTACCTTTGATAATGGCATTGAACGCCAACAATTGCACCATCGGCGCGGGTAATCGGAGTACCTGCAAGCGCCTCAGGGGTGTAGGTAAGAGAGAAGGTGTAGACAAGCTCATCCTGATTCATCTGTAAAAAGATTGTGGTTACCAAGGGGGTCATCCCAAAGACTTTACATACACCAAGACCATGCACTCATATTGCAATGAATGGGAGAAGGTGCACTGCAATATGGTGGAATTCCTAAAGAGCAAAAAAAACCACCAACTAGTAAATTCTTCACACGTCACCACAACTGCCCTCAGAAGCGCAGGTGTTGCCGCCAGAGATGGTCAATGTTTTGGAGACATGCTCTAAGGATTGAACATTTTGCTGTTCCAGGGTAAAAACTAGCTTCACCACTATTAAGTGTACAAGATTTGTTGTTCTTGTTTCTGAAGCTTCTTTCATACTATTTATGGGACAGTTTACACCAGATGTTGGTTTGAAGGGTTATTTAAAAAGGCAAGCAGCTTGAAAACTCAGGATTTACCCAGTCAAATAGGTCTTAGCTAACCTGGCATTGTAAAACCAAGTGAACTGACTTTGCTTGAAAAAGGTCCCCTGCCTCAACAAATAACCCATTAAGATGTACCTGTTCTTACCATCAGCACGCTGTTGCACTCCTGTAATTCATACTCAAAGATGAGCACTCTTGACCCAGGATCCTGACCAACAACCGGACATCCGCCTAAAGACAGACCAGTTGGCTGGATCAACTGACCATTGCTAAAAAAGTCCTGCTGGACCTCTACGAGAACCCGGTTCTCGCCACATTGAACCGCTACGCTGCTGGGAGTCACGGGTTGCCTCAACTGGAAGTCCACCGCCAACTCGCTCTGCTCCTCGAGAACGATGGGATACCTCCAATCCAAAGGCTTCACTGGACCCTGCAACAGCTGCTTCTCCTGAAGGCCAAAAGGATCCTGCGCAAGGCTTCTGGAAGCTGGATCTGATTTTGGCCCCATGCTTCTCGGACTATGACTGTACCTCAAACTTCCCAAGACATCAGGCAGATCAAATGCCACGATCACAACCACCACTAAGACAACCTTCAGGAACCCCATTCTAACAAATCTGGACACAAACACCAGCACTTGGCTTTGCCATTTTGTGCAGCTTTGAGTTAAGATGGCTCCACCCCTTTCACCTTAATTGATTATCCTTGATTCTCCTCTGGACCTGCAGAGTGTATGCATTTTGGGGACGCACCACTCTGCCCCTTTTTTATGCGCCTGTCCAAATACCCACACTTGCTGTCTTTGTACTTCATCACTTGTCTACTTCTGATCTCTGATCCATGTGTTCAAGTGGGCTTGAAGACCGCAAGTGTATGTAGAACGTTTGATTACCCAATGGGACACATTTTGATTTCACATACTTTGCATTTTAAATTAAACTTATAAATGGCTGTTCAGTAGTCCCTATGTAACAAAAGACACAATTTAAAAATTGTGATGTTTGTCCCTCTGGGGTCTGAGGTGTTTTCTGGGCCCTGGAGGTGTTCTGACATTTGTGCTTATTTCTGTTACTTGTAACATTTTCATTGCTAAAGTCTGATTACACTGTATTCAGCACAGACTCTGCTACAATAATATGTGAGCAGCATGTACAGTTGTGGTCAGAATTAATGGCCCCCCTGGTAAATATGATCAAAAATGGCTGTAAAAAATAAATATGCATTGTTTATCCTTTTCATCTTTCATTCAAAAAATTAGCAAGCATTCATGGAAGTAAAAGAATGGCAGCTGGGGGGTGGGGGGGGATCACATTATGAAATAAATGTTTTTCTCCAAAACACGTTGGCCACTATTTTTGGCACCCCTAGAAATTTTTATGAGTAAAATATTTCCGAAATATATTCCCATTAATAATTACCTTTTTTTTTTTTTTAGCACACCAGGGTGACTAGGAACACAAAATTGTCTAGCTATGACTTCTTGTTTCAAAGACGTTTAAATATGAGGAAACACAAAGGCCAAATTACTCATACTCATTATTTTTGGCAGCAAACCCACCCGATGTGTTCGGTGCAAACATGGATAAAAAGTACCCCATGCATTAGGTTAAAAATACAGCTGGATCTTATATGCTGGGGGCCTATTTTTTTGCTGGAGGTCCTGGACATCTTGTTCAGATACATGGCAGTATGTATTCTAACAAATACCAACAGATAAAAAATCTAAACCTGACTGCCTCTGCTAGAAATCTTATAATGGTCCCTGTTTGGATCTTCCATCAGGACAACGGTCCAAAACAAACATCAAAATCAAAACAAAAATGGGTAACTGAGCACAAAATGGCGCCTCTGCCATGACCGTCTCAGTCCCCTAAACTGAACCCTATTGAAAATGAATGGGGTGAACTGAAGAGAAGCGTCGACATGAACTTGTGAATCTGAAGGATCTGGAGAGATTCTGTATGGAGGAATGGTCTCTGATCTCTTATCAGTTGTTCTCCAAACTCATCAGGCATTATAGAAGAAAACTCAGAGCTGTTATCTGGGCAAAAGGAGATTGCAAAAGGCATTTAATAACAGGGAGCCAATAATTATGCCCAGCGTGTTTTGGAGAAAAGCATTTATTTCATAATGTGATTTACCCCCCACTTTCAATTATTTTACTTCAATGAAAGGTTAGATTTTAGCACATTTTTTGAATGAAAGATCAAAAGGATAAACACTGCAGATTTATTTTTAAACCCATTTTTGATAATATTTACCAGGGGTGCCCTTTATTCTGACCACAACTGCATGTAAAAGTTTGTAGTTTTGAGAAAATTACGTTTATGCGTGGTTTGCACTGGATTTACCTCAGCCGGCAGCAATTTGAAGATACGATTCTTAAGGCAAGACATGCATTATCACTTGTAATAGTTAGCGTGTTGTTGCATAAATTTCACATTGTACTATTTGAACTGGGTTCAGACTAAAATGTATGAAATTGACATTGAAATATGAACTATTTTTCAAAAGTTTGCTTTTTTAGGCCCCCAAAAGACTGTTATGTAAAGGTACGTTTTTATTTGAAAATTGTCTCATGCAAATGCCCCCTCAATGTGTCAGATAAGAGCACCAAAGTGCCTGGGCAAAAATCCACACTTTATGTCTTGGCCACACGTGCATGTGACAGGAAGTGCGCAAGACTGTACATTGGCTTAAAACTACCAAAGCTCAGTGCCCTTAATGTCCACACCATCTCGAACACCATTTCGGAGTGGTATTCAAGCGTATCCCGTCATGCATCGTGTTGGGAGACTTGCATGCCCCGAAATCACAAGATGTTAAGGAACATATGGTAACAGTTTATTTTGATGGTCATTTGCAGTCATAGAATCACGTATACTAAATGAGGCAAGAGCGGTTGAGATATCCCCTGATATGATTGTGAAGCGCTTTGGGTGTACAGTAGTACAAATGAAAATGCCTCAGTGGGAATGATAGTCACCAGGAATTTCTGTTAAACAATTGTAACAAACTAATTGCTTCAAAAGCATAACCTTGAGCTTTCACTAGCGGTCTTTAAAAAGGTTCATAATTTAAAACTCCCTATTGAAAGAGTCAATAACGTCAGGAACCCTATGGTTGCATGCTACATGGGACTTGAAAAAGTACAGGACCACATTGGCAGAATGAGGCACTTTTTCAAAGCCTAAAGTAGTTAAACCAGAAATGCAGCAAAATGACAAGTCAGGTACAACAAAGGATTGATTTGTCGGTTTTATTAAGAAGCTCTCTTTTGCCCTTGAACCATTACAGGACCAAGTAAGGCCTTGCCTTCCCACTGAATGCCTAGAGAAGAAAAAAGCCAAGTTAAAACACTTGAATCAAAAGCAACCTTAGAAAGAGCAAACACTACCAACCTCCATAGGGAGAAGCAGCAAATTCACCATCAGGGCCACATGTTGAGTCACAGCAACCACAAACTTGGTCGTTTCCATCAGCAGCAAACCACCTGCAACAAAAAAGGAAATGGAACCTTCAACATGAGAAAAGTGAACTTAATGCTCCCCCTCAAAAAAATAAAAACTCACGTACCCATTGGCAAAGGAACAGGATTTGCGCTGAGCGTCACTTGGTGCAGAAGCAATAGTTGCCTTCAGAATACATGTTATGTAGATCTGCAAGGGATGACAGACAAGTCACAAAACCAAAGCAGATGGGAGGAGAAGTCAAGTTAACTCATTTGTAGTACATACAGAAGGACTGTTGCCCTCCTGGAACATAAACGCCTCCAGCTGGAACTGGATCTTGTCAACCTGGGACCGAGGCATGAAGCGGGAGCTGGAAGCTGTAGTTTTGGCATCCACAAAGCACCTGACCACAAAACAATCACAAAGAGCAACTCATGAATGTCAACTGTAGAGCATCAAGCAACTAGACCTTACCCATGACTGTGGTCACAAAAGGCAACTTAAAACAGTCCTACCGCATCAAGGGCCATGACCCTACCCGTGATTCTCAATCAAGGAATATCTTGGAAGGGAGTTCACATCAGGTACTTGAGTGGCCACACAGTGGTCCACAAACACACGCAGAGGCACATGATTGTACTGCTTCACAGATGCCTCGATGTTAATAACGCCACCCAGGAAATAGGAGTATGAAGGCCTCTGATAGGACCAATCATCTACACAAGATAAACAATTTAGGCACAGCCACAATAGCAAGGGTAAAGGTTTATTTTATTGAAAGAAAAACATGTACCAACCCATCATGATCTTCAGGGAGAACAGCAAGACTTCTCCACCAGCCTCTGTTGAGGCATACGGGACCCATGTTGGCCTCAAGGCATCACTGCTTACATTTTGGAGCCTGCGGTTCATGAAAGTACCCATTAACATGGTCTCCCAGTTGCACGAGAAAGTGCAGAAAGTCACACAGACCCCCTACCTTTGATAATGGCATTGAACGCCAACAATTGCACCATCGGCGCGGGTAATCGGAGTACCTGCAAGCGCCTCAGGGGTGTAGGTAAGAGAGAAGGTGTAGACAAGCTCATCCTGATTCATCTGTAAAAAGATTGTGGTTACCAAGGGGGTCATCCCAAAGACTTTACATACACCAAGACCATGCACTCATATTGCAATGAATGGGAGAAGGTGCACTGCAATATGGTGGAATTCCTAAAGAGCAAAAAAAACCACCAACTAGTAAATTCTTCACACGTCACCACAACTGCACTCAGAAGCGCAGGTGTTGCCGCCAGAGATGGTCAATGTTTTGGAGACATGCACTAAGGATTGAACATTTTGCTGTTCCAGGGTAAAAACTAGCTTCACCACTATTAAGTGTACAAGATTTGTTGTTCTTGTTTCTGAAGCTTCTTTCATACCATTTATGGGACAGTTTACACCAGATGTTGGTTTGAAGGGTTATTTAAAAAGGCAAGCAGCTTGAAAACTCAGGATTTACCCAGTCAAATAGGTCTTAGCTAACCTGGCATTGTAAAACCAAGTGAACTGACTTTGCTTGAAAAAGGTCCCCTGCCTCAACAAATAACCCATTAAGATGTACCTGTTCTTACCATCAGCACGCTGTTGCACTCCTGTAATTCATACTCAAAGATGAGCACTCTTGACCCAGGATCCTGACCAACAACCGGACATCCGCCTAAAGACAGACCAGTTGGCTGGATCAACTGACCATTGCTAAAAAAGTCCTGCTGGACCTCTACGAGAACCCGGTTCTCGCCACATTGAACCGCTACGCTGCTGGGAGTCACGGGTTGCCTCAACTGGAAGTCCACCGCCAACTCGCTCTGCTCCTCGAGAACGATGGGATACCTCCAATCCAAAGGCTTCACTGGACCCTGCAACAGCTGCTTCTCCTGAAGGCCAAAAGGATCCTGCGCAAGGCTTCTGGAAGCTGGATCTGATTTTGGCCCCATGCTTCTCGGACTATGACTGTACCTCAAACTTCCCAAGACATCAGGCAGATCAAATGCCACGATCACAACCACCACTAAGACAACCTTCAGGAACCCCATTCTAACAAATCTGGACACAAACACCAGCACTTGGCTTTGCCATTTTGTGCAGCTTTGAGTTAAGATGGCTCCACCCCTTTCACCTTAATTGATTATCCTTGATTCTCCTCTGGACCTGCAGAGTGTATGCATTTTGGGGACGCACCACTCTGCCCCTTTTTTATGCGCCTGTCCAAATACCCACACTTGCTGTCTTTGTACTTCATCACTTGTCTACTTCTGATCTCTGATCCATGTGTTCAAGTGGGCTTGAAGACCGCAAGTGTATGTAGAACGTTTGATTACCCAATGGGACACATTTTGATTTCACATACTTTGCATTTTAAATTAAACTTATAAATGGCTGTTCAGTAGTCCCTATGTAACAAAAGACACAATTTAAAAATTGTGATGTTTGTCCCTCTGGGGTCTGAGGTGTTTTCTGGGCCCTGGAGGTGTTCTGACATTTGTGCTTATTTCTGTTACTTGTAACATTTTCATTGCTAAAGTCTGATTACACTGTATTCAGCACAGACTCTGCTACAATAATATGTGAGCAGCATGTACAGTTGTGGTCAGAATTAATGGCCCCCCTGGTAAATATGATAAAAAATGGCTGTAAAAAATAAATATGCATTGTTTATCCTTTTCATCTTTCATTAAAAAAATTAGCAAGCATTCATGGAAGTAAAAAAATGGCAGCTGGGGGGTGGGGGGGGATCACATTATGAAATAAATGTTTTTCTCCAAAACACGTTGGCCACTATTTTTGGCACCCCTAGAAATTTTTATGAGTAAAATATTTCCGAAATATATTCCCATTAATAATTACCTTTTTTTTTTTTTTAGCACACCAGGGTGACTAGGAACACAAAATTGTCTAGCTATGACTTCTTGTTTCAAAGACGTTTAAATATGAGGAAACACAAAGGCCAAATTACTCATACTCATTATTTTTGGCAGCAAACCCACCCGATGTGTTCGGTGCAAACATGGATAAAAAGTACCCCATGCATTAGGTTAAAAATACAGCTGGATCTTATATGCTGGGGGCCTATTTTTTTGCTGGAGGTCCTGAACATCTTGTTCAGATACATGGCAGTATGTATTCTAACAAATACCAACAGATAAAAAATCTAAACCTGACTGCCTCTGCTAGAAATCTTATAATGGTCCCTGTTTGGATCTTCCATCAGGACAACGGTCCAAAACAAACATCAAAATCAAAACAAAAATGGGTAACTGAGCACAAAATGGCGCCTCTGCCATGACCGTCTCAGTCCCCTAAACTGAACCCTATTGAAAATGAATGGGGTGAACTGAAGAGAAGCGTCGACATGAACTTGTGAATCTGAAGGATCTGGAGAGATTCTGTATGGAGGAATGGTCTCTGATCTCTTATCAGTTGTTCTCCAAACTCATCAGGCATTATAGAAGAAAACTCAGAGCTGTTATCTGGGCAAAAGGAGATTGCAAAAGGCATTTAATAACAGGGAGCCAATAATTATGCCCAGCGTGTTTTGGAGAAAAGCATTTATTTCATAATGTGATTTACCCCCCACTTTCAATTATTTTACTTCAATGAAAGGTTAGATTTTAGCACATTTTTTGAATGAAAGATCAAAAGGATAAACACTGCAGATTTATTTTTAAACCCATTTTTGATAATATTTACCAGGGGTGCCCTTTATTCTGACCACAACTGCATGTAAAAGTTTGTAGTTTTGAGAAAATTACGTTTATGCGTGGTTTGCACTGGATTTACCTCAGCCGGCAGCAATTTGAAGATACGATTCTTAAGGCAAGACATGCATTATCACTTGTAATAGTTAGCGTGTTGTTGCATAAATTTCACATTGTACTATTTGAACTGGGTTCAGACTAAAATGTATGATATTGACATTGAAATATGAACTATTTTTCAAAAGTTTGCTTTTTTAGGCCCCCAAAAGACTGTTATGTAAAGGTACGTTTTTATTTGAAAATTGTCTCATGCAAATGCCCACTCAATGTGTCAGATAAGAGCACCAAAGTGCCTGGGCAAAAATCCACACTTTATGTCTTGGCCACACGTGCATGTGACAGGAAGTGCGCAAGACTGTACATTGGCTTAAAACTACCAAAGCTCAGTGCCCTTAATGTCCACACCATCTCGAACACCACTTCGGAGTGGTATTCAAGCGTATCCCGTCATGCATCGTGTTGGGAGACTTGCATGCCCCGAAATCACAAGATGTTAAGGAACATATGGTAACAGTTTATTTTGATGGTCATTTGCAGTCATAGAATCACGTATACTAAATGAGGCAAGGGCGGTTGAGATATCCCCTGATATGATTGTGAAGCGCTTTGGGTGTACAGTAGTACAAATGAAAATGCCTCAGTGGGAATGATAGTCACCAGGAATTTCTGTTAAACAATTGTAACAAACTAATTGCTTCAAAAGCATAACCTTGAGCTTTCACTAGCGGTCTTTAAAAAGGTTCATAATTTAAAACTCCCTATTGAAAGAGTTAATAACGTCGGGAACCCTCTGGTTGCATGCTACATGGGACTTGAAAAAGTACAGGACCACATTGGTACAGGACCACATTGGCAGAATGAGGCACTTTTTCAAAGCCTAAAGTAGTTAAACCAGAAATGCAGCAAAATGACAAGTCAGGTACAACAAAGGATTGATTTGTCGGTTTTATTAAGAAGCTCTCTTTTGCCCTTGAACCATTACAGGACCAAGTAAGGCCTTGCCTTCCCACTGAATGCCTAGAGAAGAAAAAAGCCAAGTTAAAACACTTGAATCAAAAGCAACCTTAGAAAGAGCAAACACTACCAACCTCCATAGGGAGAAGCAGCAAATTCACCATCAGGGCCACATGTTGAGTCACAGCAACCACAAACTTGGTCGTTTCCATCAGCAGCAAACCACCTGCAACAAAAAAGGAAATGGAACCTTCAACATGAGAAAAGTGAACTTAATGCTCCCCCTCAAAAAAATAAAAACTCACGTACCCATTGGCAAAGGAACAGGATTTGCGCTGAGCGTCACTTGGTGCAGAAGCAATAGTTGCCTTCAGAATACATGTTATGTAGATCTGCAAGGGATGACAGACAAGTCACAAAACCAAAGCAGATGGGAGGAGAAGTCAAGTTAACTCATTTGTAGTACATACAGAAGGACTGTTGCCCTCCTGGAACATAAACGCCTCCAGCTGGAACTGGATCTTGTCAACCTGGGACCGAGGCATGAAGCGGGAGCTGGAAGCTGTAGTTTTGGCATCCACAAAGCACCTGACCACAAAACAATCACAAAGAGCAACTCATGAATGTCAACTGTAGAGCATCAAGCAACTAGACCTTACCCATGACTGTGGTCACAAAAGGCAACTTAAAACAGTCCTACCGCATCAAGGGCCATGACCCTACCCGTGATTCTCAATCAAGGAATATCTTGGAAGGGAGTTCACATCAGGTACTTGAGTGGCCACACAGTGGTCCACAAACACACGCAGAGGCACATGATTGTACTGCTTCACAGATGCCTCGATGTTAATAACGCCACCCAGGAAATAGGAGTATGAAGGCCTCTGATAGGACCAATCATCTACACAAGATAAACAATTTAGGCACAGCCACAATAGCAAGGGTAAAGGTTTATTTTATTGAAAGAAAAACATGTACCAACCCATCATGATCTTCAGGGAGAACAGCAAGACTTCTCCACCAGCCTCTGTTGAGGCATACGGGACCCATGTTGGCCTCAAGGCATCACTGCTTACATTTTGGAGCCTGCGGTTCATGAAAGTACCCATTAACATGGTCTCCCAGTTGCACGAGAAAGTGCAGAAAGTCACACAGACCCCCTACCTTTGATAATGGCATTGAACGCCAACAATTGCACCATCGGCGCGGGTAATCGGAGTACCTGCAAGCGCCTCAGGGGTGTAGGTAAGAGAGAAGGTGTAGACAAGCTCATCCTGATTCATCTGTAAAAAGATTGTGGTTACCAAGGGGGTCATCCCAAAGACTTTACATACACCAAGACCATGCACTCATATTGCAATGAATGGGAGAAGGTGCACTGCAATATGGTGGAATTCCTAAAGAGCAAAAAAAACCACCAACTAGTAAATTCTTCACACGTCACCACAACTGCCCTCAGAAGCGCAGGTGTTGCCGCCAGAGATGGTCAATGTTTTGGAGACATGCACTAAGGATTGAACATTTTGCTGTTCCAGGGTAAAAACTAGCTTCACCACTATTAAGTGTACAAGATTTGTTGTTCTTGTTTCTGAAGCTTCTTTCATACCATTTATGGGACAGTTTACACCAGATGTTGGTTTGAAGGGTTATTTAAAAAGGCAAGCAGCTTGAAAACTCAGGATTTACCCAGTCAAATAGGTCTTAGCTAACCTGGCATTGTAAAACCAAGTGAACTGACTTTGCTTGAAAAAGGTCCCCTGCCTCAAAAAATAACCCATTAAGATGTACCTGTTCTTACCATCAGCACGCTGTTGCACTCCTGTAATTCATACTCAAAGATGAGCACTCTTGACCCAGGATCCTGACCAACAACCGGACATCCGCCTAAAGACAGACCAGTTGGCTGGATCAACTGACCATTGCTAAAAAAGTCCTGCTGGACCTCTACGAGAACCCGGTTCTCGCCACATTGAACCGCTACGCTGCTGGGAGTCACGGGTTGCCTCAACTGGAAGTCCACCGCCAACTCGCTCTGCTCCTCGAGAACGATGGGATACCTCCAATCCAAAGGCTTCACTGGACCCTGCAACAGCTGCTTCTCCTGAAGGCCAAAAGGATCCTGCGCAAGGCTTCTGGAAGCTGGATCTGATTTTGGCCCCATGCTTCTCGGACTATGACTGTACCTCAAACTTCCCAAGACATCAGGCAGATCAAATGCCACGATCACAACCACCACTAAGACAACCTTCAGGAACCCCATTCTAACAAATCTGGACACAAACACCAGCACTTGGCTTTGCCATTTTGTGCAGCTTTGAGTTAAGATGGCTCCACCCCTTTCACCTTAATTGATTATCCTTGATTCTCCTCTGGACCTGCAGAGTGTATGCATTTTGGGGACGCACCACTCTGCCCCTTTTTTATGCGCCTGTCCAAATACCCACACTTGCTGTCTTTGTACTTCATCACTTGTCTACTTCTGATCTCTGATCCATGTGTTCAAGTGGGCTTGAAGACCGCAAGTGTATGTAGAACGTTTGATTACCCAATGGGACACATTTTGATTTCACATACTTTGCATTTTAAATTAAACTTATAAATGGCTGTTCAGTAGTCCCTATGTAACAAAAGACACAATTTAAAAATTGTGATGTTTGTCCCTCTGGGGTCTGAGGTGTTTTCTGGGCCCTGGAGGTGTTCTGACATTTGTGCTTATTTCTGTTACTTGTAACATTTTCATTGCTAAAGTCTGATTACACTGTATTCAGCACAGACTCTGCTACAATAATATGTGAGCAGCATGTACAGTTGTGGTCAGAATTAATGGCCCCCCTGTTAAATATGATCAAAAATGGCTGTAAAAAATAAATATGCATTGTTTATCCTTTTCATCTTTCATTCAAAAAATTAGCAAGCATTCATGGAAGTAAAAGAATGGCAGCTGGGGGGTGGGGGGGGATCACATTATGAAATAAATGTTTTTCTCCAAAACACGTTGGCCACTATTTTTGGCACCCCTAGAAATTTTTATGAGTAAAATATTTCCGAAATATATTCCCATTAATAATTACCTTTTTTTTTTTTTAGCACACCAGGGTGACTAGGAACACAAAATTGTCTAGCTATGACTTCTTGTTTCAAAGACGTTTAAATATGAGGAAACACAAAGGCCAAATTACTCATACTCATTATTTTTGGCAGCAAACCCACCCGATGTGTTCGGTGCAAACATGGATAAAAGTACCCCATGCATTAGGTTAAAAATACAGCTGGATCTTATATGCTGGGGGCCTATTTTTTTGCTGGAGGTCCTGGACATCTTGTTCAGATACATGGCAGTATGTATTCTAACAAATACCAACAGATAAAAAATCTAAACCTGACTGCCTCTGCTAGAAATCTTATAATGGTCCCTGTTTGGATCTTCCATCAGGACAACGGTCCAAAACAAACATCAAAATCAACACAAAAATGGGTAACTGAGCACAAAATGGCGCCTCTGCCATGACCGTCTCAGTCCCCTAAACTGAACCCTATTGAAAATGAATGGGGTGAACTGAAGAGAAGCGTCGACATGAACTTGTGAATCTGAAGGATCTGGAGAGATTCTGTATGGAGGAATGGTCTCTGATCTCTTATCAGTTGTTCTCCAAACTCATCAGGCATTATAGAAGAAAACTCAGAGCTGTTATCTGGGCAAAAGGAGATTGCAAAAGGCATTTAATAACAGGGAGCCAATAATTATGCCCAGCGTGTTTTGGAGAAAAGCATTTATTTCATAAGGTGATTTACCCCCCACTTTCAATTGTTTTACTTCAATGAAAGGTTAGATTTTAGCACATTTTTTGAATGAAAGATCAAAAGGATAAACACTGCAGATTTATTTTTAAACCCATTTTTGATAATATTTACCAGGGGTGCCCTTTATTCTGACCACAACTGCATGTAAAAGTTTGTAGTTTTGAGAAAATTACGTTTATGCGTGGTTTGCACTGGATTTACCTCAGCCGGCAGCAATTTGAAGATACGATTCTTAAGGCAAGACATGCATTATCACTTGTAATAGTTAGCGTGTTGCATAAATTTCACATTGTACTATTTGAACTGGGTTCAGACTAAAATGTATGATATTGACATTGAAATATGAACTATTTTTCAAAAGTTTGCTTTTTTAGGCCCCCAAAAGACTGTTATGTAAAGGTACGTTTTTATTTGAAAATTGTCTCATGCAAATGCCCACTCAATGTGTCAGATAAGAGCACCAAAGTGCCTGGGCAAAAATCCACACTTTATGTCTTGGCCACACGTGCATGTGACAGGAAATGCGCAAGACTGTACATTGGCTTAAAACTACCAAAGCTCAGTGCCCTTAATGTCCACACCATCTCGAACACCACTTCGGAGTGGTATTCAAGCGTATCCCGTCATGCATCGTGTTGGGAGACTTGCATGCCCCGAAATCACAAGATGTTAAGGAACATATGGTAACAGTTTATTTTGATGGTCATTTGCAGTCATAGAATCACGTATACTAAATGAGGCAAGGGCGGTTGAGATATCCCCTGATATGATTGTGAAGCGCTTTGGGTGTACAGTCGTACAAATGAAAATGCCTCAGTGGGAATGATAGTCACCAGGAATTTCTGTTAAACAATTGTAACAAACTAATTGCTTCAAAAGCATAACCTTGAGCTTTCACTAGCGGTCTTTAAAAAGGTTCATAATTTAAAACTCCCTATTGAAAGAGTTAATAACGTCGGGAACCCTCTGGTTGCATGCTACATGGGACTTGAAAAAGTACAGGACCACATTGGTACAGGACCACATTGGCAGAATGAGGCACTTTTTCAAAGCCTAAAGTAGTTAAACCAGAAATGCAGCAAAATGACAAGTCAGGTACAACAAAGGATTGATTTGTCGGTTTTATTAAGAAGCTCTCTTTTGCCCTTGAACCATTACAGGACCAAGTAAGGCCTTGCCTTCCCACTGAATGCCTAGAGAAGAAAAAAGCCAAGTTAAAACACTTGAATCAAAAGCAACCTTAGAAAGAGCAAACACTACCAACCTCCATAGGGAGAAGCAGCAAATTCACCATCAGGGCCACATGTTGAGTCACAGCAACCACAAACTTGGTCGTTTCCATCAGCAGCAAACCACCTGCAACAAAAAAGGAAATGGAACCTTCAACATGAGAAAAGTGAACTTAATGCTCCCCCTCAAAAAAATAAAAACTCACGTACCCATTGGCAAAGGAACAGGATTTGCGCTGAGCGTCACTTGGTGCAGAAGCAATAGTTGCCTTCAGAATACATGTTATGTAGATCTGCAAGGGATGACAGACAAGTCACAAAACCAAAGCAGATGGGAGGAGAAGTCAAGTTAACTCATTTGTAGTACATACAGAAGGACTGTTGCCCTCCTGGAACATAAACGCCTCCAGCTGGAACTGGATCTTGTCAACCTGGGACCGAGGCATGAAGCGGGAGCTGGAAGCTGTAGTTTTGGCATCCACAAAGCACCTGACCACAAAACAATCACAAAGAGCAACTCATGAATGTCAACTGTAGAGCATCAAGCAACTAGACCTTACCCATGACTGTGGTCACAAAAGGCAACTTAAAACAGTCCTACCGCATCAAGGGCCATGACCCTACCCGTGATTCTCAATCAAGGAATATCTTGGAAGGGAGTTCACATCAGGTACTTGAGTGGCCACACAGTGGTCCACAAACACACGCAGAGGCACATGATTGTACTGCTTCACAGATGCCTCGATGTTAATAACGCCACCCAGGAAATAGGAGTATGAAGGCCTCTGATAGGACCAATCATCTACACAAGATAAACAATTTAGGCACAGCCACAATAGCAAGGGTAAAGGTTTATTTTATTGAAAGAAAAACATGTACCAACCCATCATGATCTTCAGGGAGAACAGCAAGACTTCTCCACCAGCCTCTGTTGAGGCATACGGGACCCATGTTGGCCTCAAGGCATCACTGCTTACATTTTGGAGCCTGCGGTTCATGAAAGTACCCATTAACATGGTCTCCCAGTTGCACGAGAAAGTGCAGAAAGTCACACAGACCCCCTACCTTTGATAATGGCATTGAACGCCAACAATTGCACCATCGGCGCGGGTAATCGGAGTACCTGCAAGCGCCTCAGGGGTGTAGGTAAGAGAGAAGGTGTAGACAAGCTCATCCTGATTCATCTGTAAAAAGATTGTGGTTACCAAGGGGGTCATCCCAAAGACTTTACATACACCAAGACCATGCACTCATATTGCAATGAATGGGAGAAGGTGCACTGCAATATGGTGGAATTCCTAAAGAGCAAAAAAAACCACCAACTAGTAAATTCTTCACACGTCACCACAACTGCCCTCAGAAGCGCAGGTGTTGCCGCCAGAGATGGTCAATGTTTTGGAGACATGCACTAAGGATTGAACATTTTGCTGTTCCAGGGTAAAAACTAGCTTCACCACTATTAAGTGTACAAGATTTGTTGTTCTTGTTTCTGAAGCTTCTTTCATACCATTTATGGGACAGTTTACACCAGATGTTGGTTTGAAGGGTTATTTAAAAAGGCAAGCAGCTTGAAAACTCAGGATTTACCCAGTCAAATAGGTCTTAGCTAACCTGGCATTGTAAAACCAAGTGAACTGACTTTGCTTGAAAAAGGTCCCCTGCCTCAAAAAATAACCCATTAAGATGTACCTGTTCTTACCATCAGCACGCTGTTGCACTCCTGTAATTCATACTCAAAGATGAGCACTCTTGACCCAGGATCCTGACCAACAACCGGACATCCGCCTAAAGACAGACCAGTTGGCTGGATCAACTGACCATTGCTAAAAAAGTCCTGCTGGACCTCTACGAGAACCCGGTTCTCGCCACATTGAACCGCTACGCTGCTGGGAGTCACGGGTTGCCTCAACTGGAAGTCCACCGCCAACTCGCTCTGCTCCTCGAGAACGATGGGATACCTCCAATCCAAAGGCTTCACTGGACCCTGCAACAGCTGCTTCTCCTGAAGGCCAAAAGGATCCTGCGCAAGGCTTCTGGAAGCTGGATCTGATTTTGGCCCCATGCTTCTCGGACTATGACTGTACCTCAAACTTCCCAAGACATCAGGCAGATCAAATGCCACGATCACAACCACCACTAAGACAACCTTCAGGAACCCCATTCTAACAAATCTGGACACAAACACCAGCACTTGGCTTTGCCATTTTGTGCAGCTTTGAGTTAAGATGGCTCCACCCCTTTCACCTTAATTGATTATCCTTGATTCTCCTCTGGACCTGCAGAGTGTATGCATTTTGGGGACGCACCACTCTGCCCCTTTTTTATGCGCCTGTCCAAATACCCACACTTGCTGTCTTTGTACTTCATCACTTGTCTACTTCTGATCTCTGATCCATGTGTTCAAGTGGGCTTGAAGACCGCAAGTGTATGTAGAACGTTTGATTACCCAATGGGACACATTTTGATTTCACATACTTTGCATTTTAAATTAAACTTATAAATGGCTGTTCAGTAGTCCCTATGTAACAAAAGACACAATTTAAAAATTGTGATGTTTGTCCCTCTGGGGTCTGAGGTGTTTTCTGGGCCCTGGAGGTGTTCTGACATTTGTGCTTATTTCTGTTACTTGTAACATTTTCATTGCTAAAGTCTGATTACACTGTATTCAGCACAGACTCTGCTACAATAATATGTGAGCAGCATGTACAGTTGTGGTCAGAATTAATGGCCCCCCTGTTAAATATGATCAAAAATGGCTGTAAAAAATAAATATGCATTGTTTATCCTTTTCATCTTTCATTCAAAAAATTAGCAAGCATTCATGGAAGTAAAAGAATGGCAGCTGGGGGGTGGGGGGGGATCACATTATGAAATAAATGTTTTTCTCCAAAACACGTTGGCCACTATTTTTGGCACCCCTAGAAATTTTTATGAGTAAAATATTTCCGAAATATATTCCCATTAATAATTACCTTTTTTTTTTTTTAGCACACCAGGGTGACTAGGAACACAAAATTGTCTAGCTATGACTTCTTGTTTCAAAGACGTTTAAATATGAGGAAACACAAAGGCCAAATTACTCATACTCATTATTTTTGGCAGCAAACCCACCCGATGTGTTCGGTGCAAACATGGATAAAAGTACCCCATGCATTAGGTTAAAAATACAGCTGGATCTTATATGCTGGGGGCCTATTTTTTTGCTGGAGGTCCTGGACATCTTGTTCAGATACATGGCAGTATGTATTCTAACAAATACCAACAGATAAAAAATCTAAACCTGACTGCCTCTGCTAGAAATCTTATAATGGTCCCTGTTTGGATCTTCCATCAGGACAACGGTCCAAAACAAACATCAAAATCAACACAAAAATGGGTAACTGAGCACAAAATGGCGCCTCTGCCATGACCGTCTCAGTCCCCTAAACTGAACCCTATTGAAAATGAATGGGGTGAACTGAAGAGAAGCGTCGACATGAACTTGTGAATCTGAAGGATCTGGAGAGATTCTGTATGGAGGAATGGTCTCTGATCTCTTATCAGTTGTTCTCCAAACTCATCAGGCATTATAGAAGAAAACTCAGAGCTGTTATCTGGGCAAAAGGAGATTGCAAAAGGCATTTAATAACAGGGAGCCAATAATTATGCCCAGCGTGTTTTGGAGAAAAGCATTTATTTCATAAGGTGATTTACCCCCCACTTTCAATTGTTTTACTTCAATGAAAGGTTAGATTTTAGCACATTTTTTGAATGAAAGATCAAAAGGATAAACACTGCAGATTTATTTTTAAACCCATTTTTGATAATATTTACCAGGGGTGCCCTTTATTCTGACCACAACTGCATGTAAAAGTTTGTAGTTTTGAGAAAATTACGTTTATGCGTGGTTTGCACTGGATTTACCTCAGCCGGCAGCAATTTGAAGATACGATTCTTAAGGCAAGACATGCATTATCACTTGTAATAGTTAGCGTGTTGTTGCATAAATTTCACATTGTACTATTTGAACTGGGTTCAGACTAAAATGTATGATATTGACATTGAAATATGAACTATTTTTCAAAAGTTTGCTTTTTTAGGCCCCCAAAAGACTGTTATGTAAAGGTACGTTTTTATTTGAAAATTGTCTCATGCAAATGCCCACTCAATGTGTCAGATAAGAGCACCAAAGTGCCTGGGCAAAAATCCACACTTTATGTCTTGGCCACACGTGCATGTGACAGGAAGTGCGCAAGACTGTACATTGGCTTAAAACTACCAAAGCTCAGTGCCCTTAATGTCCACACCATCTCGAACACCACTTCGGAGTGGTATTCAAGCGTATCCCGTCATGCATCGTGTTGGGAGACTTGCATGCCCCGAAATCACAAGATGTTAAGGAACATATGGTAACAGTTTATTTTGATGGTCATTTGCAGTCATAGAATCACGTATACTAAATGAGGCAAGGGCGGTTGAGATATCCCCTGATATGATTGTGAAGCGCTTTGGGTGTACAGTCGTACAAATGAAAATGCCTCAGTGGGAATGATAGTCACCAGGAATTTCTGTTAAACAATTGTAACAAACTAATTGCTTCAAAAGCATAACCTTGAGCTTTCACTAGCGGTCTTTAAAAAGGTTCATAATTTAAAACTCCCTATTGAAAGAGTTAATAACGTCGGGAACCCTCTGGTTGCATGCTACATGGGACTTGAAAAAGTACAGGACCACATTGGTACAGGACCACATTGGCAGAATGAGGCACTTTTTCAAAGCCTAAAGTAGTTAAACCAGAAATGCAGCAAAATGACAAGTCAGGTACAACAAAGGATTGATTTGTCGGTTTTATTAAGAAGCTCTCTTTTGCCCTTGAACCATTACAGGACCAAGTAAGGCCTTGCCTTCCCACTGAATGCCTAGAGAAGAAAAAAGCCAAGTTAAAACACTTGAATCAAAAGCAACCTTAGAAAGAGCAAACACTACCAACCTCCATAGGGAGAAGCAGCAAATTCACCATCAGGGCCACATGTTGAGTCACAGCAACCACAAACTTGGTCGTTTCCATCAGCAGCAAACCACCTGCAACAAAAAAGGAAATGGAACCTTCAACATGAGAAAAGTGAACTTAATGCTCCCCCTCAAAAAAATAAAAACTCACGTACCCATTGGCAAAGGAACAGGATTTGCGCTGAGCGTCACTTGGTGCAGAAGCAATAGTTGCCTTCAGAATACATGTTATGTAGATCTGCAAGGGATGACAGACAAGTCACAAAACCAAAGCAGATGGGAGGAGAAGTCAAGTTAACTCATTTGTAGTACATACAGAAGGACTGTTGCCCTCCTGGAACATAAACGCCTCCAGCTGGAACTGGATCTTGTCAACCTGGGACCGAGGCATGAAGCGGGAGCTGGAAGCTGTAGTTTTGGCATCCACAAAGCACCTGACCACAAAACAATCACAAAGAGCAACTCATGAATGTCAACTGTAGAGCATCAAGCAACTAGACCTTACCCATGACTGTGGTCACAAAAGGCAACTTAAAACAGTCCTACCGCATCAAGGGCCATGACCCTACCCGTGATTCTCAATCAAGGAATATCTTGGAAGGGAGTTCACATCAGGTACTTGAGTGGCCACACAGTGGTCCACAAACACACGCAGAGGCACATGATTGTACTGCTTCACAGATGCCTCGATGTTAATAACGCCACCCAGGAAATAGGAGTATGAAGGCCTCTGATAGGACCAATCATCTACACAAGATAAACAATTTAGGCACAGCCACAATAGCAAGGGTAAAGGTTTATTTTATTGAAAGAAAAACATGTACCAACCCATCATGATCTTCAGGGAGAACAGCAAGACTTCTCCACCAGCCTCTGTTGAGGCATACGGGACCCATGTTGGCCTCAAGGCATCACTGCTTACATTTTGGAGCCTGCGGTTCATGAAAGTACCCATTAACATGGTCTCCCAGTTGCACGAGAAAGTGCAGAAAGTCACACAGACCCCCTACCTTTGATAATGGCATTGAACGCCAACAATTGCACCATCGGCGCGGGTAATCGGAGTACCTGCAAGCGCCTCAGGGGTGTAGGTAAGAGAGAAGGTGTAGACAAGCTCATCCTGATTCATCTGTAAAAAGATTGTGGTTACCAAGGGGGTCATCCCAAAGACTTTACATACACCAAGACCATGCACTCATATTGCAATGAATGGGAGAGGGTGCACTGCAATATGGTGGAATTCCTAAAGAGCAAAAAAAACCACCAACTAGTAAATTCTTCACACGTCACCACAACTGCCCTCAGAAGCGCAGGTGTTGCCGCCAGAGATGGTCAATGTTTTGGAGACATGCACTAAGGATTGAACATTTTGCTGTTCCAGGGTAAAAACTAGCTTCACCACTATTAAGTGTACAAGATTTGTTGTTCTTGTTTCTGAAGCTTCTTTCATACCATTTATGGGACAGTTTACACCAGATGTTGGTTTGAAGGGTTATTTAAAAAGGCAAGCAGCTTGAAAACTCAGGAGTTACCCAGTCAAATAGGTCTTAGCTAACCTGGCATTGTAAAACCAAGTGAACTGACTTTGCTTGAAAAAGGTCCCCTGCCTCAACAAATAACCCATTAACATGTACCTGTTCTTACCATCAGCACGCTGTTGCACTCCTGTAATTCATACTCAAAGATGAGCACTCTTGACCCAGGATCCTGACCAACAACCGGACATCCGCCTAAAGACAGACCAGTTGGCTGGATCAACTGACCATTGCTGAAAAAGTCCTGCTGGACCTCTACGAGAACCCGGTTCTCGCCACATTGAACCGCTACGCTGCTGGGAGTCACGGGTTGCCTCAACTGGAAGTCCACCGCCAACTCGCTCTGCTCCTCGAGAACGATGGGATACCTCCAATCCAAAGGCTTCACTGGACCCTGCAACAGCTGCTTCTCCTGAAGGCCAAAAGGATCCTGCGCAAGGCTTCTGGAAGCTGGATCGGATTTTGGCCCCATGCTTCTCGGACTATGACTGTACCTCAAACTTCCCAAGACATCAGGCAGATCAAGTGCCACGATCACAACCACCACTAAGACAACCTTCAGGAACCCCATTCTAACAAATTTGGACACAAACACCAGCACTTGGCTTTGCCATTTTGTGCAGCTTTGAGTTAAGATGGCTCCACCCCTTTCAACTTAATTGATTATCCTTGATTCTCCTCTGGACCTGCAGAGTGTATGCATTTTGGGGACTCGCCACTCTACCCCTTACAACCCCTACATCACCACATGTTGTTTGGGAGGGTTCTTCATACCTGTACTTATGCCTACTCTAGTGTGACCTTTCCAACGTGATTACGTAATGCATGGCGCGTCACAGACCAGCACAATACGAACAATTGTGGTTAAAAAGTATATACATTTTTTATTTATTTTTTAGAAAATGACAGATCGTTTCGCTAGATAAGACCCTATTCCTCAGCTGGGGTCGTGCAGAGCCTTTGAAACGGCATTGAATTGGACTTCAACAATTTGGTTACTGTTGAAGTCCATTGTGTGGAGAAAAATCCTGAAATGTTTTCCTCAAAAAACGTACTTTCTTTTCCACTGAAGAAAGAAAGACATGAACATCTTGGATGGCATTTGGGTGAGCAAATTATCAGGAAATTTTCATTTTGAGGTGAACTAATTCTTTAAGGGATAAAATGATTTTCGACAGGGGGACTTTAAGCATTAAGTGGCGGTCTCACTACACTTTTCATTCCATGGACTTTCATACGCATGCAAATGTGGGACCTGGAAATGCAAGCCCATGCAAATTTTGCTGCATTCAAAAGTTCAAGTTTGGTAAACCCTGCATGTGAAGACAAACTTTTTTTTTCAAACAACTATAATGATAACAACACAGAGGAATGATATTGTTGGAATTGCTTTCACAATAATTTTTTCCAGCTGATGAATGATAAAAACATAAACAGCCAATCAGAATCCATCCTGCTTTAAAGAGCTCCAGCATTTAAAGCTGCAGATGATAAAACTGCTTACTACTAATAAACAGAACAATATTGTGCATTGGTGTGGAGTCGGGCGCTAACATAGTTATCGTTATAGTTATTGGTGTCAACGGGCCTTAATTATTACACCAGATTTGAATCAACGGTGTGCATATGCTAATATTGTTAGCAACGACCTTTTTTCAAGATGAGTAAAAGCTTTAAAAAATCTCAAGGCAGTTTTACTGATGTATTTTATGTCATACAGTAAAACAATATCTCGAGCTTGTCAACCAGGGGTTGTATGAACGCACACAAAGATGAAGATAAAGGCAAAAAATTTTAATAAATCCACTGGATAATCCACAAGAACAACACGATCCACGAAACACTGCATTATGGGATTGTCATTATTGCATGTATTCTCATATCGTGAGTGCACTTTGATGCCTAAACACTGCCTTGCTGAGAAACAAATATATGCTGAGTATACTTGCAGCCAGACTAATTCAGTATGCTTCAAGTGTGTTAGTATTAGTTGACTTGAGAAGTGCAATTTTGGAACAACTAATTTTGTACTAAGTATATTTTAGTTGTAATTAATTGTAGTAAAGCATAACTTTAAGTGTATTTAGTGTACTTGTGTATGCTAAATTGGAACAACTTCAAGTATACTTAGTGTACTTTAAGTGCATGTCTAGGGACTAATTTGTCCAAAACAAACATGCTTGATTAGTGATATTAAAGTGTAATTTATTTGTGTTAGAAGTACATTACAAATTCATTACAAGTGTCTTCAAAACATACAAGCAATATACCATAAGTGTGATATACTTGAGTAAGAAGTATATGTAATACCTTTGGCTTATTCCAAATGCTACAAATTGCACACTTTGTTTTTAATAACAAATACATATTCATAAACAAATATTACTTAGCTATACTTCATACATTATATTATTGCATACTATAATGTATTTTGAAAGTATACTTTCAATGCATTGTTACAATGATCATTTTCATCACAGTTAGAAATATACTTAAACTATATTTTGAAGTGAAGTGCAAATAAATAAAATAAACAGAATTTTCACTTCAAGTATATTTTTCTAAAATATATTTTCAGAAAATAAACTAAAGTACAATTATTTTAAAGTGTGTCAAAATTTGTATTGTGAAAATAGGTATACAATGTTGGTATATTGACAATGTACTATTGAAAAAGGGATTATGTTTCAAATATAATAAAGTAGTTTATTGTTTATTGTCAGACCTTCACAAACATGTTTTTAACGATAGGTTTTTATACAGGCAGCAGAAAGAGGAAACCATGTTTAATAAGCAGCAGGTTTATTGCATACAAAGAGTATGTAAAATAATTCATTGACATTCAGTCTCTTTTTCATGTTTTAATCCATATTTGTTTTGGAATTTCACTTTCATTTTTCCAGACAAGAGCATCAGGACACTGGATGTCATTTGTCAGTTAAAGTCCGGTTTTTACACGTTTCATGATGTATGAAGTCATGAAATCAGAGACCCTTGGCTACATTGAACCTTGTTTTTTTTTTATTCTCAGGATCAATGATTTGAATTTGATTCTCCAAGCAATGACCGTTTAATTATTCTCGGAATAATATCGTGAGTTCCTCATCTCTGAGCGGCTCTCGTCTAGCGCCGCCTGTCGGACCTTCTGGGCATGCAGGAGAAGATACACAGTTTAAGAATTGTACCATTAAACAATTATGTTCTGATTCCAGTTCTTTAAAGGTTCTATTAAGAATTATTTTTTTTAATTATTTGAAAATAAATATATGGTCGAATGAAATGCTACTTCTTGCATCAATATAAATTCTTATTGCATATACTTCCCTTGGCTGTTGCCATATTATAAATAAAAGTATGCAAATTTTAAGAGGCATAACTGAATTAAATTAAAATACTAAGCAAAATATTTCATTTATTCATTAAATAATTAATGTAGAATGCCACTAATTAAAAAGCTCACAATGCCTTATAATAATAATGATATATAATAATAATCAACAAATGTAAATAATAAACAACCCTCACATAATCTTTAACTTCACATACTTATATAAAATACAGTCAGTATCTACACTGATCTGAGTCTCATGAGCATTGAGTTCATTAACACTATAACAGTTATGGGTTTATGGAGTCAGACATGACAAAAGTAATAACTAGAGGTCGTTAGTGAGTCAGAACAATTCATAACCGCTATGACTGATAGGTACTTTTAAATAACTAAAAAATGCAGCTGATAAAAGTCATTCATTTGTGACTACTGGCCATGCTATATGTTTCTGGAAGCGACTTATTCATAAATAGAAACTATTTATTCATGTTTCAGTCTTGTGGATGCAATATTAAGAGAGTGAGAGGCAGGTCATGTTTCTATCCAAAGTAGTGAATTTAACTTGTGCACAAAATTGGAACATCACATTAAACATTTGTGAATAAAGCAGTGTTTCCATCTCGTGTGTTCAAGAGAACAAAGTCGTCACTTCCTGCAAAACTGGTGCAGAACATCAGTAATAAACTGCAAGTACCTCTTTTCCCTCCATCATAAAGGAGTGTGTCTCAGAGCGTCAGAGAAACACAGTAAACGCTGTCATGTTCTCTTTCGGGAACACACTCGTGTGTGTGTGAGTGAGTGAGTGAGTGTGTGTGTGTGAGTGAGTGTGTGTGTGTGTGTGAGAGTGAGTGTGTGTGTGTGAGTGAGTGAGTGTGTGTGTGTGTGTGAGAGAGTGAGTGTGTGTGTGAGTGTGTGTGTGAGAGTGTGTGTGCGAGTGAGTGTGTGTGTGAGTGAGTGTGTGTGAGTGTGAGAGTGTGTGAGAGTGAGAGTGTGTGAGAGTGTGTGTGTGAGAGTGTGTGTGTGAGAGTGTGTGTGTGTGAGTGTGTGTGTGTGAGAGTGTGTGTGTGTGAGAGTGTGTGTGTGTGAGAGAGTGTGTGAGAGTGTGTGTGTGTGCGAGTGAGTGTGTGTGAGAGTGTGTGTGTGAGAGTGTGTGTGTGTGAGTGTGTGTGTGTGAGAGTGTGTGTGTGTGAGAGTGTGTGTGTGTGAGAGAGTGTGTGAGTGTGTGAGAGTGTGTGTGCGAGTGAGTGTGTGTGAGAGTGTGTGTGTGTGAGTGTGAGAGTGTGTGAGAGTGAGTGAGTGTGAGACGCCTCTGGAGGGAATTACACTAAATCCTACCGACTTCTCCAATTGGGTAATATTAGTGCTAAACATTGTTCTTTTGCATTAAAAGATTGCCTTGAAAAATATATTGAAGCACTTGAAGGGGAAATCATGCCGATCTTCTGAGGAAAGAAGGAATGTCAGTGGATGAGGAGATTCAACACTTTTTCAATTTCTATTGTTGGATATGATCTTATTAATGAGGGAATGTACTTTATATATTTGGTCGTCCATATTATTCTGTCCTAAGGTATTTGTTGGCTTCATTTGTTTAATGCACCCTGAACATTAAGCAGATGTCGTGTCAACACCCATTCTGGCATATATTTGCAGTCGAGTCGAGTGTATTCAGTGTAAAACGGCCGTAGGGAACGGATTGCGTCGTGATAACCAGGCATTACAGAAGAGAAGAACAATAGAAATATTTGACATCATTGTAATTATAAACGAATAAAAGATTGCAAAGACAACTTGTTTTTGTTGTAAAAACTTTACTTTCACATTTTAAGAACGCCTCTTAGCAGTAATAGCAACATATGAACTTAAGACATACATGTGGCATGTAAACAGTCATCAAATTCTCCAATTTGTGTGTGAATAATGCTACAAATGCTAACTCCAGTTAGCTCAGACGGTGTTGAGTTTGGTCACGATGAGGACGCGCACAGACTGGTCGAAGGAAGAGGAAACACAGAGACCCTGTTTGTCGGGGCTCCAGTCCAGGCTGGAAATGGGTTGTGTGGACAGCGTGACGTTCTGCAGGAGACTCACTGACCCGGCAACACCCATGTCCACTTCATCAGAGCCCTTCTTAGTCCTCTGGGCTGGATACTCACTGGAACAATGGAAAAGCAATGATGTATCAAAAACGCCACACTGAAGAGAAATGATGAACCACTCTTTAGTAGGGCTGTTGGAACGAATCTGAATATGAAAAAAAAAAATCTATATTATTCGAATATTACCTTTTTATATATGCAATCTTGCTTTTCTCGCCGCCTTGGCTTGTGAAAATGCAATGCTTTTGTTTCGTCTGATGAACAATAACGTTTTTGAATCGTAACACAATTGTGCACGTTATCCACGCTGTATCATCAGAACAATACTGGCAAAAGTGGTAAATGTTTAACGGCGTAAAAAGCGCCCGTGAAGCGAAACTGAAAAAGCATTGAAACTGTCGAACTGAAAATAACTATATGCACGTTTCAGAATTTTTGTTGGTGTTTTCACGAAGATATTAGCCGAAAACCATCAGAAGCGCTTCAACCATATTCAGCACGAATAAAATGTTAATAAGTTAGATGTCCCTCTAGTGGACAGAGCGTGTAACAGCAACCACATGCTATAGTGGCATTGGCGATCCATAAGCCTATGTGATGTCGTAAATATTATTAATAGGATGAATTTGAGCATTTAATATTCGAATACTATTCGAATTCCATTCCTTATTTTATTTAATATTCGAATAGTATTATAGAGGAAGATTGACAGCCCTGAACTTTGAACCGGTGTTTTTTTGGACCGTCTGCTGTCTCTATGGGGATTTAACACAGGGGTGTCCTGACTTATGCACACTGTGTTTTAAAGAAGTACATTTATTTATTTATGATACATTATTCATTTACAAAGAAAATTGGTGTCCTTAAAGGTTGGAGTTTTCCTCATTTTTTAATTAAGGCATTAAGATCAATTTCCAAAAGATGATTTTTTATTCCTCTTTTTAGTCAACTTTAGCATGTGTGTGTTCACTTATGATCTATTTGTTTTTTGCAATTTCTAATTTTTTATTTGTTCTTTTTTAATTACAGTGTGTTTACTTGTCTTTAACTCTAACCCTAAACCTAACCCTAAAAATGCTTGAAATATACATTAGTTAGTCTAGGCTAGTTCTTCTTCTATGGTGTTTTTAAACCACAGACAGAAGGTCCTTGTGTTAGTGTTCTTTAGCTGTTGATTTCTGTTCATGATATTCAGCTACAATTCAATGTTTTGCAATAAGACGTAATTGTCACTTATCATAAATGTGAATGATATCTAAGGGTTTTCTCCTTTACCTTCTTAAAATTTGGAATTGATAAGCAGTATCGGTCTCGATACATTATAAACGATACACATCCCTGCCAGTGTTGGGCGATATGCTCAATTTTCATATCGTCCTATCGTCAGCCTGAGATCGTGATGGGGGCGGGGCTTACGTATTTGCTCATTAATGTGCTTGTTTTACTACTTTGTTTTATATAAGATAATCTTTTTCTATTTTGCTAAGGTGGAGTGTTTATTAATAGGCTAAATCAGGTTATTTCTTGGTATAGTGAGGTAAAAAAAGAGAATAATTTTTGTATCTATTTCAGCATGTCAGCGGGAAATTTACGGACACGCATTATCCTCTAATGCCGTTACAGATGCAGCATTTTGCATTATTTGTGTTTGAAGCAGCTTTTGATTTTCACAGATGGCAGTGTGCGGTGTTCGTGAACTAAAGACTGTTATTAGCTCTAAAGTGATTATTATTATTAATAATTTGTAATTGTATTGTTTTTAGTGTCATTAAATGTTTAGTTAATGTGCTATGGAAACAAAATACTGACGGACAACGAGGCTTTTTTCATCTTGGGTCTGTATAAGAATGATGCGTCTGTTAAAACAAGCTCTCTTGACAACTTGTGAATGGATCACCTTGCAATTCAATTTTGATGTAGTTTTTAAAAACATGAGGAGTCCACATACGCGCATGTCGCAAGTGTTAGGCTATGTGGTGATGTCGTTATGAATTTAGGCAAGGCAAATTAATTGTAGTTCCTAATATTAATTTAATCACAATACTAGCTTTATAATAATAATAATTTAATACATTAATGGGAAAACGAGCCAATTATTGTATTGATATCGTCAAAGGCATCAGCGATATCTCTATCGTCGATACACGATGCTATCGTCTATTGGCACAACCCTCGTCCCTACTCTTAAGATGTTACAAATATTAAAGAAATTCCTTACTATTTCCATAAATGTAGATTACCCGCTCCACCAGCCGTCATGAAGATGTCACGATTTTGAGGCAAATGCCTCACTTGCCACACTGTAGACTTGTGAGCCTGAAATAAACAACTTAAATGCTAAACACTCTCAAACGAGTCTTAAGAGTAACATTTTCAACAGTTAAGTGTCCAAAACAAAGATGTAGGATGCAAAAGCACCATAAAAGCATCATAAAAATGAAATATCCAAGTCTTCTGAAGCCACATGATTCCTCTGAGTGCTCAAGCATTTATTATTCAGAGAAAATCTTGAACATTCACCCTAGCCCTCCTTGGGCTCCAGAGATGTCCAATTTGTGAATGAATCTTTCTTTTGAATCAGATCTTTTCTATTAGTTAATCGATCCAGTCGGCTCACTTGTAGGGTTCGATTATTTGTTAAATACTGGTTTCTCGCACAAAGCCATCTCAGGGCTTCAGGAGACTGTAATACAGCACATGTATACAGCGCGTATCAATCTTCAGTCTCCAGAGTCGTGCTGAATACAGCGCAATCAGACTTTAGCCATGGAAATGTTACAAGTAACAGAAATAAGCACAAATGTCAGAGCAGAGGGTTACGCATTAAAATAACTGAAGGATATATTTGCTAAACGAATTAAGCTAACTAATATGATTCATAGTCTTTTGGTTTCTCTACTCAATATTTTTTGCAAATTACAAAAGCAATGAATATACTGGTATTCGTACTTGGTATCGGAGCATATCGAAAAATGAAAGTATCTGTATTGGACTCATTCTGGGAAATTCTCATTCTCAGTGTCATATGAGGAAAGCTGCTGTACATACACACTGAAACTTAACGGTCTTACTATTGTATCATACTATTATTATCATTAATATTAAAGAACATAATAAAACCAAGATTTTTGTTCCATCCATGTTTTAATTTATACAGTGTACAAGTTCTGTTGTACAAAACCTTATTTGAAGAAAAATAAAAATGCAATGTTTTGCTGTAAATTAATTGTTATATTTTAATTTTATTACAGTTTAAAGGATTGATTAAATTGTTAAAGTTTCATTAGATACCATTTTTGATGAAACATTTGATTTAAATTACAAAACATTATTCAGAAATAAAAATCAAATAGAAAATGAAATTGATTTCATGGGGTCCTAAATATCGTGCTGTTTAGATTCACTCTCAATAAACGCATTGATTTATCATCACTGCCTTTCCCATTATTGGTAAACGAATATCGTGATACTGTATATCACGATGGTATGATATGGAAAATATATCATGATAATAATTTTGGCCATATGTCCCAGACCTACTTAAAAGCTTCAGTGCCAATTTATATGCCGTAGTAATTGCATGTTTTCTCCTGCGAGAAAGAGAATAAATTAAGGCAAATACAGAGAAATGTGTACAGCCTTTCAGTGAAACAAACCTTTTCCGACACTGAAGCGAAGCCCTTGGTGGGATGCTGTGTCCTCATGTCAAACACGTGAAACTTGCCCTCTAAAGATGTTGCCACTAGTTTGTTCATGTTAATGTCTTTTCTGTCGAATTCCACAGAGCATACCTGTGACAGAAAAGCAGAGTAAGCTCATCCATTATACTCCATCTACACACACTCCACTGTAATGAAGAAAGCCCTCTACACTGGAACGCCGGCGCTGCATCAGGACCAGATTTATTCCTGGATAAACTGAGAATCACTTTATTTTCAATAGAGATCACAATTCTACCTCGATTCTTTACAGACAACTAAACAAAATAACATGTCATTTACCAGAGGTTCTGACTAAATGTTAGTTCTGCAGTCTGTTTAAAATTAATTTAAATGAATTAGTAATGATTCACACTTAAATACTTCACTTGTTTTATTACTGGATGAATCAGTGATTTTGAACGAATCTCTTGAATGAATGATTCAATGACAAATACATTTTTAACGGTCACTTGTCGCCACCTACTGGTGTAACGATGTAACTGATACAAGCTTTATTTGAAGCGTCAAGCTCCTTTCAAAAGGTGATTTACTCTTTTTATCACTTCTTTAGACATCAGTGTTTATATCTGAACTATAAACTTTTATCCCAGTACTTCTGTGATAATATGAATGAGTGTAAGAAATAATGATTCTGTGGTTGAAAAAAAAAGACTGTTTATGAAGCCGTTTCATATCTATTCATGACAACGGCTCTAATGTATATAATCATTTCTTAACCACTACGTAGTGTAAAATGTTCACACAAAGTGTTTATTTCAGATAAAACTGAATGATAAACATATTCATCAGATGATATTTTCACGTTACTGTAGCTGAAGTGATCACATGATCGGTCCATGAATGTCTGCGGTCTAAATACTCATGATCAGGCGTTGGGAGGCATTTAATAATGTACACTGAAATAGTTCTGAAGAAGCAACAAGCAGAAGTAAAATATGTCCTAGCCCACTTACCCCATTTTTGATATTTGTCTCCCATCGTAAAGACATATTTCGAAGATCAAATAACTTGATGTCACCATTGTCATATCCAGCACACACACAGCGGTCTTGGTCATTGAACGCGTGACCTTGAGATAAAACAAGGAAAGTTGCCATTAGTTTTTGTTTTCTATGCTTGGATTTCTGATACTAAAAAAAGCACAGTTATAAGATGTTTTATTAAAATTGTACTTTAGAACTAGACAATGACAGAATCTGCTCAAAGAAGGCGGAGTCTCAGAGTCACACACATATTACAGAACTGTCATGGAGCAATAGTTGAATGTGTTAAAGGCAGCCCAGGCCAAGGTAGCTCATCCATCGAAGCCCTGCAGGACCCCTTCATCCCTCGCTGACCGGGCCGTCCTCTGGCCAAGCGGGCTCAGCTCTTCACCATGGCGGGCGGTCTAGGGACGAGTCTGGACCAGACCCAGCAGCATTCAGTGACTTCAGCACTACAGACCTGGCCCTGCGCGCCACGGAGGCCACCGCCCAAGCCTTCGGAAGAGCATGGCCAGCCTAGCGGTGCTGGAGCTGCACTTGTGGCTCAATCTGACAGAACCGCCTTCCTTGATTCTCTAAACTCCACCACTGGTCTCTTTGGCCCAGCGGTTGATGGCTCAACTGAAGTGCCAACCCTCAAACGCTCCAGCTCCGCTACACCGAGCCGCCAGAGACAATGCCGACTCAGCAGCAAACCCAGCCAGTGACAACTCAGCCAGCTCTGCCAGAGCATCGTCAGCACCCCCACCAGCTTAAACTCTTCCCCCGAAGCGCCAGGGACCCCGGCCTAAGGTACGGCTGCACCTCAGGAGCAATCCTGATCCTCCAGGAGGAAGAGGTGAGGGTTAAAAAGTCTCGAGTGCTGCTTCTAACACCCTCTTCAGGTCCGGCTGTTGGAGTAAATGTTACAATTGCAGGCTGTGCATGTTCACACACCCATGCAATCCACCCTTCAGGGAGTTTGATTGACAGACGATCTGACCAATCATAATCCGCCATCCGTCGAATCCGCCATTTTTGTCCGACAAAGCGGTCAGGAGAGTTAGTAGATTAACGTCGGTGGATTTGAACTTGAAAAACTGTGTACTGACGTCTGTCCACAGTTAAAACAACATTCCTTCTGATATTCATTCATGTTTATTTGATGCTATAAATTAACTAGAAGGAAGAGATGATCAGTTCACGATTAGCTTTAACTGAGACTCTACAGCGATCTGTAATGACACATCAAAGAGCCACAAAACGGTATTTATTGTTTCAATTTCATTAAAAAATGACAAAATTTGAAAGTTGAGACTGTTTCATATCAAACGTAAGCTGTTGTCAGTGTCCTCGCTGCCACGCGACGTGCTTTTCACTGCGTGAGAACATGTGTGTGAGAGAGGCGTGGCTTGTCGGACATAGCAACAGTAACTAAAGGGGGCGGGTCTTTGCAAACAGTCAATTGACCGCAGTTATAGCGAACAAAATAAATAAAAGAAAATACTCGACAAATACTCGCACTTTTCCTCTTCCAAATCCCACAGGCGTCACTTCACATTTGCCAAATGCAGCGAATGGTCTCCCGAAATAATTCAGCCCCTAGCCAGCCGGGCCGAGATGGAAAGCCATCCCCGGTGTCACAATGTGTTCTGAACACAATAGAACGAGGTTACTGGTAATCAAACGTTGAGGCGGGCTTTACACGATGACGATCGATCTGATTGGTTTTAGGTCTATCCAATTGCACCCAGAGGCATTTGAGCGACGTCCGTTGGTGACGGCTTTGGAAATGGGCTGTGAATGAAGCTTCCCCAGACCCACATCAGCTACACCTGAGAAGGCTCTGGTGTCCACCAGGCTAGCGATTACACATGCACAAGAAGCAATTCACAAATGCGTGCAGCGATTTAAAAATGCACAGAAAGCGGTTCACAAATAAATGCAAGGCAGAGTTGTGTTTGTGACATAAAACACATTTGTAAATATTTTTTTTAATTTGCAAATTATCATTTTATTTATTTGTTAATTTGATACATTTTTGTGAATCTCTTTACATTTGTTTGTGAATCTCAATCTCCTTTCGGTTTCTCAGCCTGGGCTGGACAAGGCAAGCGTCGACACGCTCACGTTCAGGAGTCGGACACGACGGAGCGGTCACTTCCACAATCGGGCCAGCATCGCATCATAGCTAAAGTTGATCCTTTTCACTTCTTTTTAAGTCTTATCAAGAGAGAGTGTATGGCTTTGGGGGGGCAGATGTGTGTGTGTCATTCAGAACACAAGACAAAATAAGAGAGTTCTTGCAAAACAGAACATGATTGTTTTTACTCGACTGCACTAATTTGGTGATCGTTGGGAGCTAAAATCGAAATCGAAATTCAATTAATTGCACAGCCCTACTAGGACTCGGCCAAGAGCTGACGGTCCCCCAGCCAGAGCGTCTCTTTCTGGGGCGGTTCTAGACTCAGCCCAAATGAGGGCGCAAAAATACCCACCGAAAGCCACAGTCCAGCAGTCTCTCTTGCCTTCCCCCTCCATCGGCTCCATGTTCACCACAGGTGTGTCTTTCTGCCTGGAGTCCCACACCTTCACTGTACCTGCTCATCAAGACACACACATTCAAAAACAAAAACACTGACAACAATTGTGACAAACAAATAAATTCTGGTCACATATGCTCCTGAAATTTAATCTGTGCGAGCTAAAAATATATTTGGGAGCATTTGTGCGAGAGCAAATAATGGTTCATTTCTCTAAAAAACGTTTGCAAGTTCCTGCACAGTGTGTGTGCGCGGTGGCCGGACCATCCTTCTATCCAACGTTACATAACCAATCTTACGTTCTTAACTTTTAAAGCAGGTTTTAGATTGGATAATATTAGCTGTCAATCACTCCCATTCACAGCGCTCCGTTGTCACGTGACAGGGAGCTGACCGCCGCGAAACTTATAAGGCTGAATAAGAGAGAAGATGAAACGAACGCTGACAGATTTCTTTTAATAATCCTGGAGTTGGTGATGTGCTCAATGTGGATCTGAAAAGAAATGCACAGCTTTCGGAGAGAGTGGCTAAAAGATTGAGTGGCTCCGCTATGCTGATGGTTCAGTGTAAAGCCCGCGGGACAGAGTTTGCAGGAAACACAGCGATCGCAACTGGATCATACACTTTAAGCGAGAGTGCCTAGCACAAAAAACGCAGGGTCAAGTGTGTGGCAAACAAATCAGGTTCGATATATTATATCGATTACGGCTTTTAATCGCCAGGATGCTGCCTTTTTTGAAGTTTGGAGCTCCAATGCTACCAAGTAAAAAATTATTTCGAGCTCTGCTCAGTTTTTGAAGTACACTAAGGTAAATGCTGGATGTGTGTGTGAGATAAGTGACCATCTCTGCTGCCGGTGAGGATCTCCGGGGCCCCGTCCCCGATGCCCAGTCCTCCCACTCCATCCACACCGTTGATGATCTCCTTGTGTGCTTTGACCGAGTACACCGGGCACTCCGGCGCTTCAAGGTTCCTGCAACGCAACGGTTCAGTTTCCCGTTACTGTAACCGTCTCAGTCCGGATGCTGGAAGACATTAAGATCCTACCAGACGTTGAGGTTTCCGTCGAAGTCTCCGGTGGCTAGATGCCTGTGCTGGAGGGACGAGGCTCCAAACGTGCCACACTTGATCGGCTTCGGCTTCTCGATCTGGAATAAGGTAGTTTTGAAATGGAAACACACACACACACACACACACACACACACACACACGCGTAATGGTGTTTATACGGTACAAACTGCATATTCTCTCCTCTTACACTAACCCTACCCCTAACACACACACAAATTACAACACAAACTACAACACACTCACACACTGGTAAGTTACCGGTTTTTATTAGGTGCCTTTAACTACGATACTGTGTAAGAAATGAATAAAGAAATGAACATATGAAATCCAAATTATATAAATGAAATCCTAATTGTATATACATACATACATATATATATATATATATAAATAAAAGCTGTGATGTTAAATCTGGTTAATTTTTTTTTTTAATCTCTTCTTTTTTTTGGGCTAGTAGAAGTTCTGAATGGCCGATAAAATGTAGTAGCCAAATTGGCCGGTGAGTGAAAAAGTTCATTTCAAACCCTGCACACACGAAAACACACACACATATAAACACACACGCACACGCACACGCACACGCACGCACGCACACGCACACAAGTAAAATAAACTGTTACATACAGTGATCTTATTGTACGGGTAGGTTTAAGGCTGTGTTAATTTGCACAAAAACACCTCAAAAGATTGAGTTATAGTAACGTTTCAGTACATTTGCTAAACTTTTATAACTTTAATTTTTTTGCAGATTATTCTTTTTAAGAATAGACAAACCTTAGGTATCAATTACAACGAGTTTATGAATTACAACTATTTAAGGTTTTATAGAGCATTCACGTCTACGCTCAAAAGAGGACGAGAGTAAAGTTACTGATGTTTTTAAAAGTCGTTGAAGAAGTCGCGGTGTAAACAAACCGCGTTCTGTTGCCATGACAACCACCCGTGTGGAGTTTTCTAGAAAGGCGCTCATCTTCCTCCGCTAGCAGTGAACGTGCACCAGTCTCCATTAACCTGAGGTGAAGTTAAACAGCTCAAACCTCAAACAGCTCAAAAGTTAATCAGCTCAAACCTCTTTGACCAGCTTCAGTTCCCCGTGCTGGAGCTCGTAGATCTGCATCACCCCGGTTCCTCTGGCGAAGTTTCCCATACACACAAACTTTGCGCTGCAAGGAATCCATCTGTTCTCAAACACCGTGTAGTTCAAGCTCTTCTGGATGTGCGCGATGATCTGGGGCTTCTCGAGGGCTGATGACATGGTGCTTTTAAGGTCAATTAAACACGAGAACACTATCAGTTTGAGCAGAACACACGCGATGTCAGTTGTGTTGCGATCAGCGCGTTTAAGGACCCTCCCGCAACACATAGCTGACCTACTTATAGCCTGATCAAAATGAACGGAAAATAGAATAACAAAAACGAATAGACTATACCACTAGACTCTTTAATCTTTTATTTTGAAGTAACAATTCATATAAGTTTGGCAGCCAACTGGGAAAAGGTTGATTATTTTAATAAGCCGTCGTATTTGGCACTGCTCGGGCAGCAATGAGGTCTTTTAGTGTAACATGGCCATCGCCACATGTCTGTGGTAAACATCTCTGTTGAAGTGCGTTTTTAAAACCTCGTTTCACGATGGAGTCTGTAAGTAACACGACAGCGGAGGAGACTTCTACTGTTATGGACTGTGATGGAAACACAGACGCGTTTCAGAAAGTGAAGTCGAAGAAGAGTCATAAACGCAAGCGAGACTCGTCTGAAGTGAACATGCAGGAGGAGGATTCAGTGGCGGCCAAGAGACCTCAGTTCCCGGCCTTATCTGGAGACCAGCTCAAGGTATTTACCATGGCCAGCACTGTTAACACCGTAAATATGTCGTTCTTGATTCCAAACAATGGGAATTGTGACACTATGTATCTATAATTGACCTTTTGAGTCGGATCTTTTAAATGAAGCGTTCGAACGGGTTCCGAACGACTGAATCGGTTTAAGCGGCTCTCGACCCAATAACTGATTCATTTTGCACACTCTCCTCACATTCCTATGGAAGACTTTCTAAGTCATAATTATGGAGATAAAAGAGCAAAATTATGACTTTTTGATTTATGCCTAAATGTATTCATTTATGCCACAATTTCTGCTGTCATAATTTCCAAATCAGTAAGACTTTAATTCGGAACACAAATGAAGATCTTTTTATTAATTTAATCTGAGCCAGTTCTTTACACTCCATGGACGTCTAAAAAAAGTTTATGTATGGTATTTTTTTAAAGGGATAGTTTTGTAAATCATAAGTAAGACAATTGAAATTGTGACATTCATATTTCTGAGATGAAAAGTCGATATTATGATTGATTGTCATAATTAAAGGGATAGTTCTCCCAAAAATCTAAATTGTCATCATTTACTCACGCTAATGTACTTCCAAACACGTATGAATTTCGTTCATCTTTTAAACACAAATGAAGATATTTGAATGAAATCCGAGAGATTTCTGTCCCTCCAACAAAACTACAGCTTTGACGTTTCAAAAGTTCATAAAAAGATCTTAAAACTAATCCATATGAATGTGGTTTAGTCCACAAGCTCTGAAGAGACACTCTCGCTTTTTATGATGAACAGATTAAATTCGGGCTTTTACTCGCATATAAACATTGATCAGCGGACATAAACAACCGGAAGTTGCCTAGACTGTCAATGGAGGGACAGAAATCTCAGATTTCATTCAAATATCTACATTTGAGTTTCGAAGATGAACAAAGGTTTCATCTCATAAGCAGAATGCTCTTATGAAGTTACTTCATTTAAGGACATATTTAATGAGATTATGCCTGAAAAGGTTTTGCATGTTAATTAAAAAATATATATTGTATAATATGACTTGCTGTTTATATTTGTTTTGTTTTTATTGTATTTATATATTTGTTTTTTTGTCATTGAATTTTTGCCATGAAAATAGCTTTGAATGCTGAATCTTTTCATCTCATAAATAAGACAGTTTAGACTCTTTCTGAGTGAGATTTATTATGTGTAAGAGCGTGTAAGCCTGTTTATTGGTCCAATGAGGGTTTCCAATAATACAGGTGAAGGTGAAGTGTTACTGTCTTTTCTCGAGGAAAAGTATTTTGGTTAAATTCAATACATTTTGTCTTATGTATTTACTCGTTATTTCATCTGACTCCATAAATGAAAAGGGTTTTAATGATATCTGGGTATCATTATAAGTGAGCGAATGTTTGATTATTCTTTTGAAACTCTTTAATTATGTTTTACCCGTTCAGATTAGGAAACTACGCCGCTCAGAGGTCCTCGCATCTTCTGCAGGTCTCACGATCACAATCTCGTCAGTTTCGTCACTAAACAGGTTTTTGACTAATATCTCAGACGGTCGGATTCACCCAAAACACAATCAGAGATACTTCGTTTAGTCCCCTTGAATTGCATACACTTGAACTTAATTCAATAGTTATACTTTAGTAGAGGTTTTGGCCCTATTATAGGTATGAGTTGACCAACAATACTGCCCTCATAATAGTTTAGACTGGCCAAGCCCGTGATTTCTCACGTACACTTATCTAAAGTTACTTTAAATTAAGACCGAGGTAAACTAGACGTACCCAAATGTAGGTTGGTCAAGTAGCACGTTAGCTACCCTAAACGGAATGCCCCGTCTCTACAAAACAAGTACACTTGAACTAGTGACAAAGTATCAGCCGTCGCCAATCTGACGCAGTCTTGCGGGAGCATACGAATCCGATAGTCAATCAGAGTAAAATCAATCGTTTACAATTTAATATGTCAGGTAAATGTATCATTACAATTTCATAATCAATTCAAAGATAATCAATGTAAAACCTTAGAGGTTTAAGAACAAAGAGGAAAAAGTTTACCCGACAAGAAATGCGTGAGGCTGAGAGTCCCGCAACTCTCCTCACGGGCCGATCTCAAATACAGAAAGGCCCCGAGCTCTCGCTGCGTTTCATTATATACCCAGACCTCCTTTCCAATCTAAGCCTCATCCACAGTGGAGATTTACCTCTAAGTCACCATTTGCTAGCAGTGGAAAATTAGCATTCAGTCAAATGGTCAGAAGGTGTTAACTCAAAGACACACTCTCCGGTGTGGAAGATACTTCTAAACTTCCTAAGAACTTTATTATCTTCTGGTTTACTTCTTTGGGAATGAGACATTTGTACCAATCGCACCGAGACATTTCAAATAATACCAAACATGTATGATAATCATTCACATTAAACCATTAAGATCGTGTGTGAGTGTGGGAGATCTCTGCCAGGATGAAGACTGGGGGAGAGAAGTGTAGATGAGGAGGAGGGAGGTGAGACCTTCGTCTCAATAGTGCATGACGGGGAGTTCAAATGTTCATTTCCTTTGTTTTCTCAGAGAGTGGTCCTTCTAGTTTTTCCAGTCTTACAAGCTGCTCCATCTGAAGCGTGTTGTGTGTTTCAGGGAGGTGTGGATGAGATGCGTAAAGTGTGTGTTCCCGCTCACCGATACACTCCTCTCAAAGAGAACTGGATGAAGATCTACACACCCATCGTAGAAAACCTGCTGCTGCAAGTGCGATTCAATCTCAGAACTAGAAACGTTGAGATTAAAGTGAGTGATGACAGTTAGCATTAGCACATATCGGTTATGTTTTAATTGAGATTTGTCACCTTAATGGTTTAGTTCACTTTAAAATGAAAATCAGTCATGATTTACTCTCCCTGGTGTTGTCGCCACTCTTTCTTTAATGGACACAAAAGGAGAATATTAATAAAACACGTCTTGCGCTCGTCCTTATAATGGCAGTGAATGGAGACCGGGTTAAAAACATTTTTACGCTTTATTTGCGTCATTAGAATAGTACAAAACTATTACTACAACATGGGCATAATTCGAACAGGTTAAATGGTCCTGGAAAATGAATGGGAGACGAATTTCTTGTTTAGGTTATGAATTTGATTTTCTTGCAGTTTTAGATGTTTTTGAAAATTGAAAATAGTATTTTTGTGCTTTTTACATAACAATAAACGTAAAATTCTGTAACTTTTTTTAAACTTTTCCCCAATATATGGTTTATTATGAATAAATGGATTATAAATACAGCGTAAATATATTTTAGTACCATAAAATCCACTAAAAATGCTAAATATTTGGTAACACTTTACAATAAGGTTCATTAGTTAACATGAACTAACCATGAGCAATACATTTTATTGTATTTGTTCATGTTTGTTAAAGTTAGTTAATAAGAATACAGTCATTCATTGTTTGTTCATGTTAGTTCACAGTGCATTAACTAATGCTAACAAGATTTTAATGTATTAGTAAATGTTGAAATTAACAAACATTAACAAATGCTGTATAAGTGCAGTTCATTATAAGTTCATGCTAAGTAATGTAGTTAACTAATGAACCTTATTGTAAAGTGTTACCAAATATTTAATAAAAAACATTATTGAACTAAAATGTAGTACGATCATTTCATTGAAAAAATAATAATAATTCCGACACGTAAAGAGCATCAGGGGTTAAAAAGGTGCAAAAGTATCCGAGAATGATCCGATGCTACAGTGTAATATATTAATGAATGATCTCGAGCGCCAGCAGAACCTCTTTTATTATTCTCCGTTAAGAACGACGACACCTCCAGGGTGAGTCAATCTTTCATTTTAGGGTGAAGTGTCCCTCAAAGCGCTCTGAGAAGTAACCCACTGCTCTTGTCCCAGACGTGTAAAGAGACTCGGGACATCAGTTCTCTGAGCAGAGCTGCAGACTTCGTCAAGGCCTTCGTGATGGGCTTTCAGGTGGAGGTGAGGGCCTGTGGCGTCACACACACGTTTCTTTACGGAATATATGTGTGTGTGCTGTGTAGCATTATTGTGTATAATACACACACATGCATGTGTATATTTAAGAAATATTTGCATGTTTATATATATTTATACATAATTATATATATTTTCTAAATAAAATGTCTTACATGTATACATGCATGCGTGTGTATTTATATATACACAATAATGATACACAGCACACACACATATATTATGTAAACACAAACTTTTATTTTGGATCACGATTAATCATTGCCCAACACTTATTTTAATAATAAAAAACATAACATTTATGCCATTATGTTTCCAGAAGACCCAGTCATTGGATATGGATATCAAGACAGATTTTTTTAATAGCTCTGATTTAATTCTCAGATGCAAAATGATTGTTAGTTTGTAAGTTTGATTCTGCGATCAGTTCAATCTGTCGCTTTAATGAATCATTATAAATGCGTATTCACTGATTTGTTTGTCATCACTCAAAATGTTACAGGTGTTACTGTGTTTTTTTTTAATATATATATATATATATAAAAGTTTTCATGAAAAAGATGATCAAAAATGAATTAGCGTCATTTTAGCTAAAGTTACTAATTTACGATAACTTTAGATCCATTTTGTTTTTTGCTAAATACAGCTGAAACTCCAAAAATTAGAATATCATGCAAAAGTTATAATTTTGATGATTTTGGCTTATGAAAATTTGAATATTACATGAAATCACAAAAAAAAGGATTTTAAATACAGAAATGTCGGCCCTCTGAAAAGTATAATCATGCATATGTATATAGTTATATACTAAATATATTAGTTTCACCTTTTAATTTTATGACTGAAATACATGAACTTTTGCACAATATTCACATTTTTCGAGTTTCACCTGTAAGTGTTTTTTTATTTGAATCTGATTGACGACAAGCTTGTGGAAGAAGCTGAACAGTGATCTCAAATCGAGTTGGTTGAGGGAGTCTCCCAGTCCAGCTGTCAGTGGTGTATTAGGGGCTATTATTAGGAAATGTGTGTATTCCTCCAGATTGTGCCGTGATGATATAACGTGATGTTGAATGTAAATCCGCAGGACGCGCTCGCTCTGATCAGATTAGATGAACTGTTTTTGGAAACGTTTGATGTCACAGACGGTGAGTCATAAACCGGAGCTGTTTTATAAGAGTGATGTTGTGTTTTTGCTGAATTGTGTGTGTTTCTGCAGTTAAACCTCTGAAAGGAGATCATTTATCCAGAGCCATCGGCCGGATAGCAGGGAAAGGAGGAAAAACCAAGTTTACCATTGAGAACGTGACAAAAACCAGGATTGTGCTCGCAGACACGTGAGTGCACTGGAATATGATGATGCTTGTGGTGTTTTACTCTTTCTTGGTCAATTTCATGAATTGTAACAGGAATTCTAGAATGTCTTAGTGTTTGGTTTGGGCTGGGGATTTATTGAATGTGTGTGTATATATATATATATATATATATATTATTCTTTTGTATATGTCATTTATTTCAATTAATTAATTTTTTTATTTTATATATATATAAATTTTAATTGAAATAAATTATATATATATATATATATATATATATTTATTTAGTAACATTGTTTTTTTTTTTACAGGAAGGTTCATATATTGGGATCTTTCCAGAATATTAAAATGGCACGGACAGCGATATGCAACCTTATTCTCGGTGAGTAAAAATGTAATGCTTAAAGTGTCCTTATTATGGTATTTTAAAGGTTCCTAATTTTGTTTAACAGTCTCCTATGACCGGTTTTACACGCATCCAAGGTCAAAAACACTTTTATTTTCTCCTAATCTCCACTGCAGCATCAGCTCTTTTCTCTCAGTGTCTGAAACGCTTCGATGGAAGATTCAGTCTCTCTAAGCCCCGCCTCTCTGAGCGCTGCTCTGCTGTGATTGGTCATTATCATATCTGAATCTCAGCTCTTGATCACAGTGATACGAACAGTAACGATGGCGTGGGTTTTACCGTATCAATCTCAGAAAACAGCGTCTTCTCGACACGAACAACACGAACCAAACTCTTCAGTCTCAGACACACTAGTGTTTGAGGGCGGGGCTAAGAGACGCTGTTCAGCCAATCAACACCAGAGGCGGGCATTATGCAAATTAGTTAAAACTCATCAGGAAGCGAGACTGAATTAATGACGACTCGTTTCGGTTCAGAATAATTATTTTTAGAGAATAACTCCATTTCTCTGCACTTTTATCTTTGAAACTGCTTAGACATAAGGTCGTATTCAGGGTGTGAAATGAACACCTGCCAAATGCGGGTAAAAATCAACAGTAACGCTGTCAAATCACAAGCCAGTTGGCGTTACTTATTACATATAATCCAAATCTGTGCAGATTTAGCGCAAATACACAGGATTTAGTTTGAATAAGAAATGAATGTATGAAATCCAAATTGTATTATATATAGATAGACACACACGTGTATATATATGTAACGTAGTTAATCTGGTTCACTTCTCTTTTTCGGCTAGTAGAAGTTCTGAAAGGCCGATAACTTAAACATTTTATAGCCAAATTGGCCTAAAAATTAGCCAAAAAACGCTGATCTTATTGTAGGTCGTATAAAATCAGCATCATAGAAGCACTTTAATTTATGCATCTAAAACCCAGGAAATAACTGATGCTATTTCACTTCCACAGGGAGTCCACCATCGAAGGTTTACAGCAACATTCGTGCCGTGGCGAGTCGCTCAGCCGAGAGGTTTTAAAAGCTGTTCATGAACTGATCCAGAAACAGTCGCTGCCTGAAAACAGATCTCGAGCACCACCGCACTATTCCTCTAGCATCATCACTGATCCTTCAGAGAATAAACATCATGAGTGGAAATGAGACGCGTGTGGATCCATTCAGTAGTCAAGTTTTAAATGTTTATTGTTTCATATAGTATCATCAAGTAGTCCATATATCCCATAAAGTTATTTTGATGCAGCATGCAGAATAGACATCCCATAACTGACGTGTTCATTGTGCCTTTATGTACGAGATACCCATTTCATTCAGCAAAAGTTGCAGGAAAAGTATTTTCTTAAAGCATGAATTTCTTTAAAGATGTGTATTTACACGACAGCGGGCAGATGATGTGAACATGACTGAAGAAATCGTTCTAATTTGGCAACATCTGTAATGCGTTCGTGGCTCTTCTGATATCGGAGATGCGCTTCACAGCTGACGTGTAAACGCTGGGACCGGTCACACTGGTGAACATGCACAAAGGAACTAGATAACAGCAGAAGAGAGTATTACGGGCTGATATGTTGAGAGATGAGTTTGGTCATGCATGTAAACATTCAGAGGCAATTCATTTATAACTTTAAGCCACAGTCTTGGTGGACATATACTGACTATACCAAATTTAGATGCTTTAAAGCGCATGTACTGTAATAGCTCAAGCTGCATTTACACGAGTATACAAAAGATGGACATGAAATCATCCGTGTTTATAGATTATCGGACACAGCCTGCTGGACACTTCAGACACTTTATATGAAATATCAAAGCAAGCGTCAACGCAAGAGCTTATTTTTATTTACGCATAACATTGAGAAATATCGGTTCGTTAGATTTTACATAAACTGTTTTGATGTGCAAGCTTTTTGGTTACACTTTAATACGGTTCATTAGTTTATGTATTAACTAACATGAACTAACAATGAGCTAAACATTTGTTACTGTATTTGTTCATGTTAATACAAATACAGCTGTTCTTGTTAACTGATACAACTTTTGATTTTAATAATGTATTAGTAAGTAGTGAAATTAACATTAACAAAGATAATAAATGCAGTTATTATTAGTTCATGCTAACTAATGTAGTTAACTAATAAACCTTATTGTAAAGTGTTACCAGAATTTCCATGATAGTTTTTTATTGCCAATGTGAGAACAGCTTGTAACGAAACCTAAAACAGCGAGTCCTTCCCAGACTGTCAGTGAAAGCCTGTAGATTTGTATACGAAGGACTGATGTTTTTCCGGGAAAATCAAAAGGATGTGACGTTTACACGCGTTCAGTGACATTAAACGAATGCTTCTACAATGTTCTGTATGTGGCATGCAGAGAAAAGCGATTAGTTTAAACTATCATGACCTCATCTGTAAACATCTCAACATCTCTATTATCTGATGCTTTCTGAACCGCTGTTTTCTCATTGAGTCATTTTCATTGTGTTTCATTTGTTCTTGAGAGGAAAGACCAGCTCATAATTGCATCTTCATCTACTTTAAGGTTTTCAAAAACAGTTTATCATCGCAAAGGTTTTTACTACGACTTTTTACTTCTAAGCAAAAGAAGTTCGGGACCTTGAATCATGTTTGGTCTCTTATACGCAACATTAGCGATGCGTTTCTGACTGCAGTTCACCGAACGGCCACCGGTGTCGCTAAAAACAAGGGTTTCGGAGTCCTGCATAATTAATGTGACGGAAGTTAATGCTGAGGAAAGAGCGTGCAGATGAATCTTGCTTTGACATCCAGTTTTCTATTGCCGTGACATTCATTGTTATTGTGAATTTAGTGTCCAAATACTATTTGTGACCACCGTATGCTGGGATTCTCTTATGGACAGACATGTTCATCACGTTACACTTTCACATGAACCAAAACGTATTTTGTTTCTCGGTAAGTTTCTGTTGGACTGTCTCAACGAATCAGACATGAAGATGCACTTTCCAACAATATAAACATTTATACATAAACATTATATCACGATTAATACAAAAACAGGTATTAAACATGGTTAAATGCTAAAATCCAAAATGCTAGAATGATAGAAATAGATTATATCACAAAGCGTAACAGGAAAAAAAGCAAACATTGCATCTTTACGTCATGCAATGGAACAAGCTTGTTTGTTCTGTATGTTCTGCTTGGCACGTCATACCCTACATATACTTATTTATATTATACTTAATTAAAAAAAAAAAGATGAAACAAAATAAATATTAGAAAAGAAGCATTTAAAAAAAAAAACCTAAATAAATATGGACAAGCCAATGCTCTTTCCTCTTTACCTGACATGCTCTTCCAGTGTCCACAAGCCCATGAAGTGCTACAGCAGGTTATTGAGCAGGTTGGAGGTCAATAACACACACGTTGGCTTGACAAGGCTTCTATTTGACAAAAGTGGCTTAAATACTTCCATTGAAATACACAGAGAGCATTTGCTGGATATCTTGAGCAGGTCGTCAGAGATGAGAGGAAAGCGGGTCTGGTGGAGAGAGACGAGCTCGCTCACACATCCACGACCATCTTCTTGTGTATATCGAGACCTCCCACGACCTGCAGCGGAGATGCACATCATTTTACACATTTATGCAGATTATACCTGCTGCTAAAATATCATATTCGGATACTTATTTTACAGGAAATTTAGAGCCTTGTGCACTTGAATCATTCGTAGGTGCGTTGGATAAAAGAAAAGAAAAGTATACGTCCCACGGTATGATTCGATCAATTGACCTTGTTTAAGGTCAATTGAAATTGTTTAAGGCTTACAAAACATGCAGTATCAGCCAATTTTGGGGCCGTTTACACGACACTGTATTCAACGGAAAACAGCGATTTTTATGCGTTTTGGCCGTTCATTTACACAACATCGCAAGCTTTTGAAAACGGGATTCAAAGTGCACGTTTTTTTTTTAAAACTACTATTATTGTCTTCGTGAAAACTACAAAACGTGAATTTCCTGAAAATGGTGACGTTTTTTACAATGTAACATCGCCATCTACTGGCCTGACAGCAGAATACAGTGATTTTTTGCGGATCTGTGTTTAAGCAGAACGTTCTGACAACATTGTCGTCTGTACGTGAAAGACGCAAAGGAAAAACTTCAGTTTTTAGTACATCGTTGTCATATAAATGCCAGGACTGGGCAGTATATAGAGTTTGTACGATATATCGAGTTATTTTTTTGAAACAATATGGAATGAGGCAATACCGTTTCTATCGATACAGTAGTTTGATACAAGCACATCTGATAAATAGCGTGAATGAGCGCCAAACAGACGGGGCACAATAGAATAGTAGTGCAACAATTCTGACTAAAATACACATATTGCTAAAATATTTGTTGTTGGAAACAATAAATGTGCAATATGGGGAATTTTAAACCTACAAGTATATTTTTATGAAAGTGGCCATTATAATGGTGCTTTTGTTTTTATTTTCATTTTTAGTTTAGCCTTTAGTCTATTTAAAAACAAAAGCATTATTTTTGTTTTTAGATTGTAATGTTACAATGTAATGTGATTTTAACCACCTTTTTGCACATAATATATTGCATAGTCTACATTACATTCACTATATTTGTTTCCATATCCTTCAATATCAACATTGTTTGTGGGATATCATTGGGCAGGATGTGAAATAACATTTTTTAAAATAAATACAGATTTTCTTTATCCAAATGGAAAAACGTAGAAAGTACAGAGATATATATATATTGCATATCGCCATTTGATACAGAGATATGATTTTTTTGGCCATATCGCCCAGCCCTAATAAATGCCCTTAAAAACAACTCATTTAAGAGTATTTACATTAATAATGACAAAGGCTCCACCTCTAATTAGGCTATATAAAATTCAAAATGAGAAACCGAAAGAAACATAGTTCATAAAATGTTATAATGATGCAAGTTTGAGAAGTATGGCAGCTCATTCTCACCACAGAATAAAAAAAAAAGGGGTTGGGGAATTTTAGACAGAGATATACATAACGTTTGGACAAAAAATATGCATGTTGTGGACATGAATTACTTCCATGATTTACTAATACGTCAGTGCATTTTACTAACTCGTTTTAAGTAAATCATGGCCATATTGTCATTATTAATTCCCCTGTCTTAGTTAAATCAAAATGAGCGAAAGAATGAATTCAAGGTGGCCACGATTTACTACAAAGAGAGAAGGAACGATATATATTTTTTGTCCAAGTCATGTGCGGTGCTCTGTAGATATAAACTAGAAATTGCGCTTTATAAAGTCAGAATTGCGAGATATGAACTATTATCTCTCGCAATTCTACTTTGAGTTCATACTTAAAATTAAAATAAAATAAAAGATTTATACAAACAATTTTTTCAAATAAATATATATATATATATATATATACCTAAATTTCAATGGGAAGCCAGAATATCTGACCAGACTTCGGCTAGATTAAGCTCAACGAATAGTCACTGTTTTCAACTAAAAACGGAAAGCTTTTTGTGTTTTGGCCATTCATTTACACGACAACGCAAACGCAAACTTTTGATAACGGTGCAAGTGGTAAAGTGCAAGTTTTTGAAAACGATTCTGTTAATGTCTCCGTGAAAACTACAAAAACGTGAACTTGCAAAGTGACATCGCCATCTACTGGCTTGACAGCAGAATACAGCGGTTTTAGTCGTTTTCACAGATGCGCGTGAACGGGGAACGTTTTGACAATGTTGTCGTCGGTAGGTGAAAAATGCAATGGAAAACTTTTGTTTTTAGTTCATCGTTGTCATGTAAACACCCTTAAGACCAACTAATTTAAGAGTAATTACATTAATAATGACAAATGCCACACCTCCAATTACACAGCCAATATAAAATATTCATTAATAATTTGTTTCCTCGTTTTACGTTACTTGTGGCCACATTGTAATAACTCATTCCATTGTTTAAGTTAAATCAAAATGTGGGAACAAATTAGTTCAACATGGCCATGATTTTCTAAAATGAAAAATATACATATATTTTTTTGTCCAAGTCATGTTGGGGCTCCGTAGAAATAAACTTGCTATTTTGAGTTATAAACTCTGAAACTAAGAGATATAAACTATTATTTCTCACAATTCCGAGACTTTTTTTTTTTACATGCAAATCTATTTTGAGTTTATACTTAAAAGTTAAAATAAAATATTAAAAGATATATACAAACAAATGGTTCAAAGTACATAAATTTGAAAGCCAGACTATCTAACCAGACTTGGGCTAGTTTAAGCTCAACGAATAGACACGGTAAGGTTTCTCACAGCGCAGAATTCCTCGAAGGATATCCTCCCATCCCCGTCCTTGTCTGCGTTGATGATGGTCTTATCCACGATCTGCTGCAGCTGCGTGTCCTTCAGGTTGTTGCCCACCATCATCTTCAACACCTGGAACAGCTCCCCGTTGGAGATGTAGCCATCCTTGTCCATGTCATAGATCCTAAAAGCGACTGGCTCCAGAAAAACGGCACAGGTCAGTTATTGTTTGAGGTGAGGATATACAGAAGAGATGTGAAGTGCTTTCATACTCACAGCGAAGCTTCATTTCCTTATCACCCTTCACACTGAACTGAGAGACGCCCTCGATAAACTCTACAGAGACCAAACAACAAGTGATGATTAATCCTGTAACTGACCAATGTTGTTGCTGGAATGTTATGGTGATAAACAATGCACATTTTATTAAAAGCGACTGCAAGTTAACGACTTATTGCAAGCCGTTGCGATATACATATCGCGATATATACATTTTCGCTATTTTGATAATTTCGATGTATTGTGCAGCCCTGGATAGTATGAACATTGGAACGAAGGGTGATTCATTCATTAATGAAAGGAGTTAAGTCTTTATGAGTGAGTCATTGAATCATTCACTCAATCCATTAAAAAAAAAACATTCAAATACTTAAATGTTTTTTAGATAAACTCCAGCAATTAACATTTTGTCAGAACCTCTAGTAAATGGCATATTTTGTTTCGTTATCTGTTCAGAATCATGGGAGAATCGTGATCTCTGTTCGTGCAGCTCTAGATCAATGTGAAAGAGTGTGAATGTTCTTGGCAAAGGACACAAAGGGCTTCTTTTCAAACTGTGATGCAATAGGTCTGAGCTACTTTAAGCTCATCTGTTGAAGTATTTCACAGTTTGAGGACATTATTATTTCCTTTATTTTATCCAGGAGAATCACATTGAGATATTATTCTCTCTTCTTCCACATAGACACGTTTTTGCATGCAATATTCTCAAAATGCAATGCATTAAATTCAAAACATGGCATCATGCATTTTAGGCCACATTATATATGCCACAAAAAAAATAAAGCCTATTTTAAGAAAATCTGGATTTCTGAGACATCTCATGACAATAAAAAATAAAATATTTCCCGAACTCTCATTCCCATTACCATCAATTGTAAGTCACTTTGGATAAAAGCAAACTGCTAAATGAATAAATGTATATGTACTGTAAAGAGAAAAAAATACATTATTTAAATAATTACTACATTTAATATGTATTTGTTGTATGGCCTTTAAGCTGGTTTAAATTAAACAAAATGTATTACATAAATCTTCTTTTTTACTATAATACTGTGAAGAGAATCTAGTCCAAATCACCTGTGAAGACAGAGAATCATGTAACAGTTTAAATGTTTAATTGTCATGAAAACATCACAATGCAAATTTTTTAAAACTTAGTCCTTCCACCACAGAATAAAAAATGTAATTTCGACTTTTTATCTCGCAATTGTGACTTTATATCTCGCAATTGTGACTTTATAATCACGCATTTCTGACTTTATATCTCGCAATTGTGACTTCATCTCTCGCAATTGTGACTTTATATCTCGCAATTCTGACTTCATATCTCGCAATTCTGACTTCATATCTCGCAATTCTGACTTTATATCTCGCAATTCTGACTTTATATCTCGCAATTATGACTTTATGTCACGCAATTGTGACTTTATATCTCGCAATTCTGACTATAATCACGCAATTGTGACTTTATATCTCGCAATTGTGACTTTATAATCACGCAATTGTGACTTTATCATCTCGCAATTGTGACTTTATAATCACGCAATTGTGACTTTATATCACGCAATTGTGACTTCATCTCTCGCAATTGTGACTTTATATCTCGCAATTGTGACTTTATAATCACGCATTTCTGACTTTATATCTCGCAATTGTGACTTCATCTCTCGCAATTGTGACTTTATATCTCGCAATTCTGACTTCATATCTCGCAATTCTGACTTCATATCTCGCAATTCTGACTTTATATCTCGCAATTCTGACTTTATATCTCGCAATTATGACTTTATGTCACGCAATTGTGACTTTATATCTCGCAATTCTGACTATAATCACGCAATTGTGACTTTATATCTCGCAATTGTGACTTTATAATCACGCAATTGTGACTTTATCATCTCGCAATTGTGACTTTATAATCACGCAATTGTGACTTTATATCACGCAATTGTGACTTTATATCACGCAATTGTGACTTTATATCTCGCAATTCTGACTTTATAATCACGCAATTGTGAATTTATATCTCGCAATTCTGACTTTATAATCACGCAATTGTGACTTTATATAATCACGCAATTGTGACTTTATATCTCGCAATTCTGACTTTATATCACGCAATTCTGACTTTATATCTCGCAATTGTGACTTTATAATCACGCAATTGTGACTTTATATCTCGCAATTGTGACTTTATATCTCGCAATTCTGACTTTATATCTCGCAATTCTGACTTTATATCACGCAATTGTGACTTTATATCTCGCAATTGTGACTTTATAATCACGCAATTGTGACTTTATATCTTGCAATTGTGACTTTATATCTCGCAATTGTGACTTTATAATCACGCAATTGTGACTTTATATCATGCAATTGTGACTTTATATCTCGCAATTGTGACTTTATATCTCAGAAATTCTGACTTTATAATCACGCAATTGTGACTTTATATCTCGCAATTCTGACTTTAAATCTCGCAATTCTGACTTTATATCACGCAATTGTGACTATATCTCGCAATTCTGACTTTATATCACACAATTGTGACTTTATATCTCGCAATTGTGACTTTATAATCACGCAATTGTGACTTTATATCTCGCAATTGTGACTTTATAATCACGCAATTGTGACTATATAATCACGCAATTGTGACTATATAATCACGCAATTGTGACTATATAATCACGCAATTGTGACTTTATATCACGCAATTGTGACTTTATAATCACGCAATTGTGACTTTATATCTCGCAATTGTGACTTTATATCATGCAATTGTGACTTTATATCACGCAATTGTGACTTTATATCTCGCAATTCTGACTATATCTCGCAATTGTGACTTTATATCTCGCAATTGTGACTTTATATCTCGCAATTCTGACTTTATATCACGCAATTGTGACTTTATATCTCGCAATTCTGACTTTATAATCACGCAATTGTGAATTTATATCTAGCAATTGTGACTTTATAATCACGCAATTGTGACTTTATAATCATGCAATTGTGACTTTATATCTCGCAATTGTGACTTTATATCTCGCAATTGTGACTATATAATCACGCAATTGTGACTTTATATCACGCAATTGTGACTTTATAATCACGCAATTGTGACTTTATATCTCGGAATTGTGACTATATAATCACGCAATTGTGACTTTATATCTCGCAATTGTGACTTTATAATCACGCAATTGTGACTTTATATCTCGCAATTGTGACTATATAATCACGCAATTGTGACTTTACATCTCGCAATTGTGACTTTATATCATGCAATTCTGACTATATATCTCGCAGTTGTGACTATATAATCACGCAATTGTGACTTTATATCTCGCAATTGTGACTTTATATCATGCAATCTGACTATATATCTCGCAATTGTGACTTTATATCATGCAATTCTGACTATATATCTCGCAATTGTGACTTTATATCTCGCATTTGTGACTTTATAATCACACAATTGTGACTTTATATCTCGCAATTGTGACTATATAATCACGCAATTGTGACTTTATATCTCGCAATTGTGACTTTATATCATGCAATCTGACTATATATCTCGCAATTGTGACTTTATATCATGCAATTCTGATTATATATCTCGCAGTTGTGACTATATAATCACGCAATTGTGACTTTATATCTCGCAATTGTGACTTTATATCATGCAATCTGACTATATATCTCGCAATTGTGACTTTATATCATGCAATTCTGACTATATATCTCGCAATTGTGACTATATAATCACGCAATTGTGACTATATCACGCAATTGTGACTTTATATCTCGCAATTGTGACTTTATCTCGCATTTGTGACTTTATATCTCGCAATTGTGACTTTATATCATGCAATTCTGCCTATATATCTCATAATTGTGACTTTATATCACGCAATTGTGACTTTATATCATGCAATTGTGACTTTATATCTCGCAATTGTGACTTTATAATCACACAATTCTGACTTTATATAACGCAATTGTGAGATAAAAAGTCACAACTATCTTTTAAAATGTTTATTTTAAAAACAAGCATCCATAGAAATGTGATCTGCATGTTTTCACAAGATTCCTTTAACGTATGAACAACAGGTTTCCACTTTAAATAAACAATGGCTTTAGTTTATCGTGTGATCGAATGGTTTCTCGTATGTGTAATCGATGCCTCACCTTTGAAATCCACCTCTCCGTTGCCGTCCGTGTCGAATATATCGATGACTCTCTGCACCAGTGGATTCTGCTGTAACTCGGGCAAAGA